>JAKCPI010000914.1:0-22393 GCA_023213315.1 Euborellia annulipes
TAATTATCACCATTGACTCACGGTTGGTGTAGAGTCCAAATCCGTCGAGTGGACGTTTTTGATGAAAATTTTTTTTTAATTGCGAAGCAGATAAATTATAAAACTCTTTCTTGAATATCTCCGCAACCAAATGACCTAGCGCGATGATTATGGGCGCAAACTTTAGAGGAGATTCTGCTCTTTCTGATAGCCCATCCAGCTTTCCAAATAACCTGCAATTGGAGGGAGAAAATGCCATGTCATGATTGAAATAACAGAGCTACGGTGTGAGCCCATAAGCGTCCAAAAATCAAATTTAATTCTGAATCTGACCCACTAATTACATCTGAAATTAGATATATAATTAACAGAGCTGATTGCGATTTCTCGAACTTTGAAGGGGGGTTTTAGGGGGGACAGCATGTTTCGAAATAAGTATCATCATTGGACTCACGGTTGGTCATAGAGTCCAAATCCGTCGAGTTCACGTTTTTGATGAAATTTTTTTTTTTTGATTGCGAAGCAGATAAATTATAAAACTCTTTCTTGAATATCTCCGCAACGAAATGACCTAGCGCGATGATTATGGGCGCAAACTTTAGAGGAGATTCTGCTCTTTCTGATAGCCCATCCAGCTTTTCAAATAACCTGCAATTGAGGGAGAAAATGCCATGTCATGATTGAAATAACAGAGCTACGGTGTAGCCCATAAGCGTCCAAAAATCAAATTTAATTCTGAATCTGACCCACTAATTACATCTGAAATTAGATATATAATTAACAGAGCTGATTGCGATTTCTCGAACTTTGGAGGGGGTTTTAGGGGGGACAGCATGTTTCGAAATAAGTATCATCATTGGACTCACGGTTGGTCATAGAGTCCAAATCCATCGAGTTCACGTTTTTGATGAATATTTTTTTTTTTTGATTGCGAAGCAGATAAATTATAAAACTCTTTCTTGAATATCTCCGCAACGAAATGACCTAGCGCGATGATTATGGGCGCAAACTTTAGAGGAGATTCTGCTCTTTCTGATAGCCCATCCAGCTTTTCAAATAACCTGCAATTGAGGGAGAAAATGCCATGTCATGATTGAAATAACAGAGCTACGGTGTAGCCCATAAGCGTCCAAAAATCAAATTTAATTCTGAATCTGACCCACTAATTACATCTGAAATTAGATATATAGAGTAACAGAGCTGATTGCGATTTCTCGAACTTTGAAGGGGGTTTTAGGGGGGGACAGCATGTTTCGAAATAAGTATCATCATTGGACTCACGGTTGGTCCGGTCCAAATCCGTCGAGTTCACGTTTTTGATGATATTTTTTTGATTGTGAAGCAGATAAATTATAAAACTCTTTCTTAATATCTCCGCAACCAAATGACCTAGCGCGATTGTTTAAGCTTAGCGCCGACCACCTAGATAAAATAAAACATTGCTATCTTCATGCAAATAATATTTTATTAACTTTTCGTTGTTTTTATATTTTTTATTTTTATTTATTTTTAATCTAATTAATCAATTTATCTAACAAGAAAAATCCATCATGATTTAAATAAGATTTGTGTTCAAACCCTAACCGAGAAAGTATTATTCGTAATCTTTATATAAAAAAGAAAAATATTCAAATCAACAACCTTTCTTTAAGAGTAAAGCTATAGCGTTGCTATCTTGAGGTCAGAGTTCTCGCCAGCACTCAGGCACCTGCATAGATAATATAGATTGGAAAGCCTGTCAAACATGTCAAACGTTTGTACTTCAGTCGGCCAGGTGGCGTTCGAAGCGTTGCTCCGCTCAGGCTCCGCCCACCAATATGCTCTCCCAAATGATTCTATACCAAAATATAACTTATATATATATATTATTTATTTTTTTTTTTTATTTTTTTTTATTTTAATAAAAATTATTGTTTAATAAAGTCGAATATATATAGAAGCATAGGGTATTAAAAAAAAAAGAAAAAAAATATAATTTCAGAGTAGAGATTTTAATTTTTTTCTCATTATAATTCACATTTATCTACATAAATAACTATAAGATACATTGCTATCATTCAAAGCTATATTCAAAAAAATATTTCCAAACAGATTAAAAAAAGTTGGTTAACAAATAACATGAATGAAATTTATAATTTATACATATTACACATGCTTTGTGAACTTGTAGATTCTCAAATTTGTTTTTCTTTTATTAAACATCTTTAAAGATATTTTATTATTATTATTGTTTTTATTAATTTTAATTTATTTTATTTAGAAAAAAAATGGTTTATAAATATTGTATATACCATGATAGGAAACTAGATTGCAAAGTTTTTCTGGTTCGCCAAAGGTGTTTATTAAAGCTTTTGTGGATTGTATTATTATTATTATGACAGTTTTTAATTATAGACCCATTTGTATATATTATTTTTAATAAATAATTTGTACAAATATGGTTTATAATTAAAAACTGCCATAATAATACAAACCACAAAAGCTTTAATAAACACCTTTTGGCGAACCAGAAAAACGATGCAATCTTGTTTCCTTTCCTGTATCATGGCATATACAATATTAATAAACCATTTTTTTCTAAATAAAATAAATTAAAATTAATAAAAACAATCATAATAATAAAATATCTTTAAAGATGTTTAATAAAGAAAAACAAATTTGAGAATCTACAAGTTCACAAAGCACGTGCAATATGTATGGAACATGGAATGATGGAATGGAAAATGATCTATGCAGCTATGGTTGGCAGGGATGCATATTGCTTTTCAAATGAAGGGAAGGGGCTTTGGTGGGCGGAGTCAAGGCGCGACGCTAGCGACAGAGGCGGACTAAAGTAGAAACTTTTCAGCTGTCAAATCCTGTGAGTTACAACCCCATGGGCACCTGTTATCTAATTTTCACTCACTCTTTGGCTCTTTGGTTTATTCCCTGCTCTTTGGACATCATATGTTTTGTTCTTTAATAACGTGGCCCCGAGTCTTTTTTCTAAGAAGCCCTTCTACGCCATTTGCGTTTTTTTTTTTAATTTTCTTTAAGAAATATTTGACCCTTTCTTAGGGCTTTAGAGATATTTTCTCTTTTAATTAAAATTAATATAAGCGATCCTTTTATTATATTTTTTTTTCATTCTCTTGGAAAACATTTAATTCTATTCAACACTTGCTTTGAATAGTTTGTGGCATTGGATGAAAGACCTTAAAATAGTAAGTGACCCCCATCAGGGAATCTTAAAATTTTATTGCATTATTTTTCTTTTAATGAAACTATTTTTCTCCATAGGGCTTGAAAAGTGAAGGATTTATTTTTACTCATTTCCAATTGATTTCTTAGAAAAGTTTCTTTCTTTTCGAAACTTTATTTCAACTGAGTGGTTTGATTTATAATAAACATATCGTAAGTTTCGATCATCTTACAAAATATAAAATATTAACGCTTTCTTTACGTTAATTTAATTTTATTTTTATTTTGGTTTCTACCCTCAGAAACACCAGGACCTTCAGATTACAGATTACAGAATTTTCAGAATCTTCAGATTTCGCCACAGATTTCGCAGAATCTACAGATTGTAAAGATTTTGCAGATTGATCAATCTCGTCTTTATCCAGAAGACAGATTGTCTCACCACAGACCGACTGCAGATAGTCGTTAAACCAATTACCACAACTGAGGCTGGCTCCTCAACTATCAATTTAATAAGTCAGTATCATCCGCAAGGTTCAGAGGTCCATTCCATCTGCAATTCGCCAGGCTCAGGTACCGTTCCTTAAAATTAACGTTTCGGCTCCTTACCGAATGACGTTTCGGTACCTTCTACTTTTATAACGTGAACGAAGCTCTTTCCAAACCTTCAACATTAAAACCTAAGGCTAAATAATTTATACCTGTAAATATATATATTCACTAACATCTACTGTAGAAATATGTATATAATGACTTATAAAATTAATGAATGTAAAATTTTAATGAAATTTAATCTACAGTAATTATATAATTTTTTTTGTTTTTAAATTATTCTATTTGTCTGGTCTATAAATGCTCCCGTTCACGATAAAAATAGGACAATTTTAATAATCAACGTTAATCCTCATTCATAGAATTATTTTGTTTTGTTAATTAAGATTTGATATAAAAGTTAATATTTTTCTTTAAATATTATAAAAATAGAATTTTTCTAGTAACTTGGATCGTTCAGTCAAGGAAAATCAAGAAGCCCTGGGGGTACGAACCTGAAATAAAATAAAAAGGATATTTGTAATATCCGAGCAGATAAGCTCACTCAATTCCCCCCTCCCCATCACAATTTCGGACAAAACTTTATTAAGGTTTTTATTTTTAGTTCCGAATTGTGAATAAAAGGGCTTATACTGTAACAGAAGTCACGAGTGAGGTGGTAAAGAAACTTCATGTCGTCTCTTCAGCCTTAATTTTAGTTTTAATGTTCCTCCTTTGAATTTAATATAATTGCTACTCAAATCCTGCGCAAAGAAGTAGAGGATGTTTGATAATTTAGTCAAACCATGGAGCTCATCGCCCATAAGAACACGTAGAAGACGATTCAGCAGATAGAGCTGGCAACTAATAAACTTGTGTGTGGGGTGACCTTTCGCTTCGAACATTTGCTGCAGCCGATCAACGCCTGTCTTTTATTTAGAATAATAAAAAAATACTAAAATTTGCTTTTTTAAATAGAATTTATATATTTTATCATTAAATCTTTATGAGAAAAAAATAAAATATATTTTTGATTTTGGCTTACCCCTTCCAAGAGGGTACACCTTACCCCCCCCCCCCCCCCGGGATTTCCTAGAGCGTTCTGAAAGTTATAATTTAAACCAAATTAAGCTAATTAAAACTCAACTACCCGCTTTGTACACCTTCCTTATATACCGGCTTATACAAGACTGCGACTAGTCAACCTAAAATTTCAAAGTGGTTTGTGCGTGACCTTTTTTTATATTTTAATGGAATAAACGTCATTTTAGTCATTAATAGGCAAAAGTTCATTTAGTCGTGATACAGGAAATCTTTTAAAAATAAAAAAGTCGAAAAGTCATACCCCTAATGTATATATATCAGGGAGGTAGGGAGGGAAGCTTTTGAATAAAAATTGTCGCCTATCTGACGTCACAGCTGCCATATTGTGAATAGGAAAACATTGGATTTTCCATTGATCATAATGTTAATATATCATCAAATTTCGGGCCTTTTTTTTGGAAAATAATGTGAGCAAAAATTTTCTCATGAAGGAGAAACTCTTTAAAAGTTATTTTTGTTCAACCGCAGGTCGTTTTGATATCCATATATGTATAAAAAAAAAAATTAAATGTTGCGGCAATCATTCTCTTCCTAATGCTGTTGATTAGTCAATTAAAAAAAGAAATTATCATTAGGTTAATGGAAAAATGAAATTACCTGGTATTTTCTCATCAAAAGAGGCTTTTTAGGGGTCTTGTGGAAAGAAAATTTCAACTTAAGAGTAGAATTTGCACACATGCTCTCTGTCCAAATGTTCTATCTACTAAACTCTATATTTGTTTATAAATTTCTGATATAATGATAAACGCCTGGTAGATGTAAGAGTTTTTTATTTTGATTTCTTTTTCTTTAGGTCCAGTCTTCCCATGTATTATTTGTAAAACAAATTTCATAAATTTATATTTTCTCTGGAAACATTCAAAGAAATGTTTAAAAAGCCACTTACAAGTATTAGATAAAGGCAAATTTAATTTCCTCCAAAGACCATCAAAAAAGTCAACAGGTAAGCAAATTAAAAGTCTTATTATTATTCATTTCTTTTCTTATTAGATATTGAGCATTTGTTTGATTCTAGGAAAAAGAAACAACGAAGAATTCAAGACCAAAGCTGAAAAAAAGAAAGATGTATTCAAGGCCAAAAAGAAGAATTCAAAAACGTCTCTCAAGAATAAAAATCTGGTGTGACAAGCACAGTACACAACTTTCGATTACCGAAGGTGTCGACATATATTTAGTTTCCGACAGTACGGAACATATGAATTCAGATGTAAATTTTTTTTTTTTTTTTAAACCTTCACACTTTTTTTTTTTTATATAAAAAACACTCACACTTTTTTCTCATTCACACTCACACTCACACACACATTCACACTGTCTTTTCGGCAACTTAGGCCATTTAAGACTTTGACGATAACCGTTGTAATATATATTAATCTATTGTGGGTTGAGGCATTTTCTATTTAAGCCATCTGGTATCCAAATGGCTTAAATAAAATCATCGGACTGCCTGGGTCCGAACCCGCGACGTTTGGTATAGGAGGTAGGCACGCTACCTACTATGCCACACCCGAGGGCTATGTAAAATTTATAAGTATGGGAAAATATTTATATTTTGTTACCATGGCGACCATTTCTCCTATCTTTCCTATGAAATCCAAGAGTAAAGTGGTCTTCAGAAGATTTCAATTGCAAAATGAGAATATACATTTTAAAGAGAATCTAAAAATTAATTGATTTTTGAATTAAAAAAAAAAAATCGTTGGAGCAAATTTTGAGAAAATCGAAAAAAACTGAAAATGTAGATCAGTAAAGTACTAGTACTCTTTGGCCGATTTTGATTAAAAGCTTATTTTTCCGATCCCGGGGGGTGTTTAACTTAAATATAAAATTTCAGCCTCATAGCTCAATTCTTTCATGCTTAAAATTGAACACCCACACAGACACACAGACAGACCATGTCGCGAAAACAACTTTTTTGGATTCATGGGACCTCAAAACGTGAAGATCCATCAAAATGTCGACATCGAATTTTTGACATGAATCCAATACTTTCTCTCTATAGGGGAGGAGTTGGAATCAATTAGACCTATTATTTGAGATATTGATATAAAGTATTTTCGATTCGTGTCATGTGCATTGCTTATTCCTAGAAATTAAAAGTACTGGCATGATCTACTCTGAACAGATCTAGAACAATGAGTGAAAATTCTTGACTTTCGGTTTTACTTTCCAAAAATTTTCAATTATGACTGTCAATGTATTAGAGCTACAGCCGATAATCTTCTGACATTCTTCTATTATGATAGGTTTTTATTAAGTTAACATGAAAAATAAGTTTATTTATATGGAAAAATAATATACAAATCAAAAAACATATATAAACAATAATATTTATATAAAAGAAACAAGTGTTCAAATTAATCTTCAACATCCTCCCTTAATTTGAACTTCATTAAAGTTTTTAAACGTTCAAGACGTATTTTCTTTAAAGGTTTTGTTAAGAGATCCGCGATTTGAAATTCAGTAGAAATATGCTCCAAAAATATTTTCTTGTCAGTCACATTTTCTCTCAGGAAATGATATCTTATTGAGATATGTTTCGACCTTTTGTGAAATTCATGATTTTTTGCTAGTTTAATAGCACTGGCATTATCAATTTTCAACAATGGAGTTGGAAGTTTGTTTGGAGAAATTCGATTAATTAATCTTGATAGCCAAATTAAATCTTTTGCTGCTTCTGCTCCAGCAATATATTCTGACTCCATCGTTGACAATGCCACACATTGTTGTTTCTTACTTGACCAAGATACAGGACTCCCTCCCAAACAACAAACAACACCACTAGTAGATTTACGAGTTGAAGGATCTCCAGCATAATCTGCATCACTATATCCTACTAGGATAATTTCTTCATTTCTTTTATAAAAAATTCCTAGATTTTTTGATCCTTTAATATATTTGATTATTCGTTTAGTCGCGTTCCAATGTTCTCGAGTTGGCTTCGCAAGTCCTTGTGAAACAGTATTTACTGCATAAGTGATATCCGGCCTCGTACCCATGGACAAATATATTAAACTACCTATTGCTGAATTAAATGGAATATCTTCTGATAATTCGATTTGACTAGGATTCAATTGTTCTTCCATTGGAGTTACTATAGGTATGGCTTCTTCCATATTAAATCTTTTTAGAATTTTCATTATATATTTTTCTTGATTAATAAAAATTCCTTTCTTCGTTTGATTAATTTCTATGCCTAAATAATTAGAAACTGGACCATAAGTAATCTTAAATTCTTCTTTAAGTTTTTTTAAAAAATCATTCAAAATATTTTCATTAGCACTAGCTACTAAGCCATCATCCACATACAAAACAATAATTAATTCTTCATCTGAAAACAAGCATGGATCTTCATCACTCTGTTGTAAATTATTTTTTTCTAGAAATTCAGTAAATCTCTGATTCCAACACCGCGGCGACTGTTTCAAACCATATAAACTTCTATTAAGCTTACATTTCCGATCAGTCCCATCTTCAAAGCCTTGAGGTTGATCCATATATATTTCTTCTTGTAAAAATCCATAAAGAAAAGCAGTTTTGACATCAAATTGAGCAAGATTCCAATTTGTGGCAGCTGCAATTGCTATTACTGTTCTAACTGTGTCCATTTTTGCAACCGGCGAAAAAGTTTCATTATAATCTATTCCAACCTCTTGACTATATCCTTTAGCTACTAATCTTGCTTTACAAAATATATTTCCTTTCATGTCTTCTTTTTCTCGAAATACCCATTTATTAGAAATCGTTTTCTTGTTTTCAGGAAGCTCTACTAAGTTCCAAGTTTCATTTTCTAACAAGGAATTAATTTCGTCCTCCATAGCTTTTTTCCATTCTTCAGCCTTTTTACTTTCCATAGCTTCTTTAAATGTTTTAGGTTCAAATATTTCAGCAATATTAACTTCTATATCATTAAATCTTACAGGCACTTTAATTTCTTCCCTACTCCTCAAATTATATCTTGGCACATTTTCTTTATTTATTTCTTCTAAGCTTTGATCTGTTTCATGATCACTAGTTACTTGATTCTTTTCACTTTCAATTCTTTCATCTTCATCATGATTTAATGGAATTAATAGTTCATGTTTATCATTTGAATATTTAGAGGTTTCATTTTCATTAAAAATAACATTTCTTGAAATAGTAATTTTCTTTGTGATAGGATCAAATAAACGATAATTAGTGGAATTACCATCATAGCCAACAAATATTAACTTTTTACTTTTATAATCAAGTTTTGTTCTATTCTCTTTTGGGATATGAACATATGCATCACAGCCAAAAGTTCGTAGATGAGTCAAAATAGTCTTCTTATTAGTCCACATTTCATATGGAGTTGAATTTTGTGCTTGAATAGTAAGAGATCGATTTAATGTATAAACCGCAGTGTTTACTGCCTCGGCCCAAAGATATTTTGGAAGATCTCTTGAATTCAACATTGCTCGAGCTCGTTCAATCAGCGTTCTCATTTCTCTTTCAGCTCTGCCGTTTTGCTCAGGGGTATAGGGAGCTGTCCTTTCTAATTCAATTCCAGTTCTCTGTAAGAATTCTTTAAAATTTTCATTAATATACTCTGTTCCATTATCAACATGTAACCTTTTAATATAATAACCAAATTTATTTTTACATAATTGCACGAACTGTTTAAAAGATTCTAAAGTATCAGATTTATGTTTCAAGAAAGAGACCACACAGTATCCAGTATAACCATCCTTAAAGAGAATTAAATACCTCGCTCCTCCTATAGTTGGTTCCATAGGTCCACATAAATCACTATAGATAACCTCACCTGGCGAAAAAGAAGATCGTTCTTTTGATGAAAATGGTATTTTATGCTGTTTTCCAAAAATACATGCTTCACAAATAAAATGTTTTCTTTCACTAAAATCTATATCGTTTAATAATCCTTTAGACACCATTTCATGCATTGATTTAATATTTAAATGTCCTAGCCTTTCATGCCATAATTTTAACCATTAATCCCACTGAGTGAGCAAGGTGGTGGAAAAAATAAGATTACTTAAAATCCCATGTATTGATTTTTTTTTTTTTTTTTTTTTGCTTTATAATGGTAGTAAAGTCTATATTTACCCTTACTTTAATTTATTCATATTGAAGATAATCAGGTTTTTTTATTGGTCTGCCTGAAGACGTTGTTGTTCCATCTCTGACAGTTGCTTTGTTTTGATCAAATGATAGAATGTTTTGGTTTTTTAATACCAGGAAGAAATTTAGTAAAAATTATTATCCATTTCAGATATAATGGCCAGTTAATAATTTCATTTGAAGTTTGACAATTTTCAATTAATGTTATTTGGGACAATTCTAAAGATGATGTAAGAATAAACATTGCGAGTGCATCATTCTTATTCCATTGTATTAAATCATTTACCGCGTTATCTCCTGGTTTCGGACGACTTCCGTCTACTATTCCATAGATTCCCTTCGCACGTAGAGCGCATTTCATTTGAAATTTCCACTGTTGATAGTTCTTCCCATCAAACTTATTAATGTGAGCAATATCAAATTTAGAATCCATATTCATATTATATATTAATTCCTTTTAAACTATGCTGGGCTCATAACCTATTAAGTTAACATGAAAAATAAGTTTATTTATATGGAAAAATAATATACAAATCAAAAAACATATATAAACAATAATATTTATATAAAAGAAACAAGTGTTCAAATTAATCTTCAACAGTTTTTCAACTCAGTTGCAGTAGCGAAGCCAAAATACTAAATTTGAAAGGACTTAGACATTTCTAGTGACTTAATTTGAGAAGTTTTATTTAAACTTTTCAATTTTGTAAAATTTTTTATGTTTAGGTTGAAATTTGGGGTGATCCAAATCCCCTCCGTAGGGATAAAAGAGGGCTGAATTTTTCAAAGGCTCAATTGTTTTCTTAATATGAAATGAATTTTATTATCAACGATCCTTTTTTTTTCTATAAATTCTTTATTCATATCTACAATCACTCTTAATGAATAATTTATTTTTTTTAATTATAATTTCTCAAGTGATTTTATAATAAAATATAATAGAGATGAGCCAAGAGATTTCACATTTGAAAGATTTTATTTTTTTTGCATCCTGTTTCATTGATTAATTAGTTAAATTGAATACGAATTTTTTTTATTATATAATTCGATGACTAACTTAAATAATTTTTGCCTTAATCATAATAATTTTTATTTGATACTTATTCTTATTCATTATCATTTTGAATAAATTAAATAGAGATAAATTATTTCGTCTAGGTAGGCTATCTAATATTTCGAAATATTTTTTATAGGTTTTTTCCTTATGAAGTTAGAGGTCTTAATTTGTTGTGATTGATTGATTTTTGGAATTTTGCCGAAGAAAGGGGAACCCCCTGGCCAGGAAAATGAAATTTCTAAAAAAAATATATATATAAAATAAAATTTATTTTGAATACATTATTTACAAAACATTTTACAAAAGAGGGTTAATCTTTACTATAAAGTTCGCTCCCACCAGAGAGCGCTGGCTACATCTGACTAGTTCTTTTTTTGAAATTAGCTCTTCGTTCATGATTCTTTCGTTCTTTTCTTTAAGATGCATGTTTTTTTTTTTTTTTTTTTAATATTCTTGATGAACATTTTTTGGCGTGATCCTATAATACGGTAAGTAAATTATTGGGAAGTTTTTCAGGGAGAATTCACCCTCCCTTCCCTTTATTAGCCTAAAAGAGGTGTCGGTAAGCCAATTTGATCGAGATATATGCCAAAATAAGGAAAATTTTGAAGAAATACGAGGACCACATTAACCATTAAAAATATATATTTTTACTTACTTTTTTGGGTTTATTTAGGCATGCTATTTGTTTTGTCACTAAGGCCGAGAATTCCCTAGTTTTTTTAAATTTTCTTTAATCGAAGGAAACCGAACTGCAACCGAAGGACCGAAACAATTAGGTCGTGTCCCCTGAAGTTGTTTTGTCACTAGTGTCGACTTCGGTTCGGTTTCGGATCGGTTCGGCTCGTCTCAGTTCGGTTCGAAACCATCCAGTTAGAAGCTATTCGGTAGCCCTTAAAAATAAATTTTCGGACCCTTCGGGCCCGAAAATTTTTTTTTAAAAGCTACCGAATCGCTTCTAACTGGATGGTTTTGAACCGAACTGAGCCGAGCCGAACCAAACCGAACCGAACCGAAGCCGAGAATTCCCTAGTTGTTTTGAATTTTTTTTCTAAAAATAAAATAACCGAACTTAAAACCGAAGGTCCCGAGCCGCCTCCGGCGGCTCTCGGACAAGGGATCCCTGCAAGTTCTTTAAAATATTCTGGATTAATATTTTTTAATCTAAAACAGAACCGACCTTAATTAACCGAAGGTCTCCGAGCGCCTCCGGCGGCTCTCGGACAAGGGATCCCTACAAGTTTTTTTAAAATATTATTGCTACCAAATCACTTTATTATCTAAAGGAAAACCTAACTGCACCGGACCGAAACAATTAATTCAGGACCCCTGCAAGTTGTTTAAAAAAAAGTAGATCCTTACCTTAAGACTGACTCTCCTCGGCGTGATCCTTCTCTGATGGCGGGTATAAACAATTTTTTTTTCCAAAGCATATTGTGTTGAATATTTTTATGTTTATTTTTTTTTTTTTTGTTTTTTTGTTTATTTTTGTCTCAGGAATATGTTATATGTTGAATATTATCATGACGATTTTAAAATTAAATTTAAAGAACGAATCACAAAGTGGGAGAACGAAAGAATCGTGAGTAAAGCCCGCCAGCGCTCTCTGGTGGGAGCGAACTTTATAGTAAAGATTAGCCCAAAAGAGATGTGATATAAAAAATAATAATTATTAATTTAAAAAATTTGTAGATAAAAATAAATGTTTCAATAATTTTTTGCTTTATAATGGTGGTAAAGTCTATATTTACCCTTACTTTAATTTATTGATACTGAAGATAACCAGGCTTTTTTATAGTTCTGCCAGACGATGTTGTTCTATCTTTGTTGTCTATATTTACCCTTACTTTAATTTATTGATACTGAAGATAACCAGGCTTTTTTATAGTTCTGCCAGACGATGTTGTTCTATCTTTGTTGTCTATATTTACCCTTACTTTAATTTATTGATAATGAAGATAATCAGGCCTTTTAATTGGTCTGCCAGACGATGTTGTTGTTGTTGTTCCAGTTGCTTTGTTTTGATCAAATGATAGAATGTTTTGGTTTTTTAATACCAGGAAGAAATTTAGTAAAAATTATTATCCATTTCAGATATAATGGCCAGAAATTAATGAAAAATTTTGTTCATTAGTGCACTTTAGAAAAAGATTAATTATTACAACTTACCAGTGGTGGCAAGTGATTGGGCAAGTGATCGGGTTATGCTTCTGAAAACGAAGAGAAAATAATTTTCTATCAATACTGTATAAATAAAATAATATTCTTATTTTAAGTTAATATTGAATCCTAATAATAAATAATATATTCAACTAAAAAATTAAATTTAGGGGTATGAAATACCCTATTCCTTGTCAAAATAACTATCAGGCTTCCGATTAATTATTAGCCTATCATATATTTATAGGCTAAGTCTTGGAGGAATGCTTTGAAAACTATTCCCAGGCATGTCAAACACGCGGCCCGCCTTTACATAGATTGCTGCCCGCAGATACGTTTTTGAGTCTAATGAATTGATAATATAATCATTCTGACAATCATATTTTATTAATTTTTTGAACAGTACAAACATGCGGCTCCCAACTTAGTACTATTTACAAAACATTTTACAAAAAAGAGATGTGATATAAAAAATAATAATTATTAATTTAAAAAATTCGTAGATAAAAATAAATGTTTCAATAATTTTTTGCTTTATAATGGTAGTAAAGTCTATATTTACCCTCACTTTATTTTGGAACATAATCTTCCAGGTATCTAGGTTTTTTTATGTTTCTGCCATACGACGATGTTGTTCTATCTATGGCATTAGTTGTTGCTTTGTTTTCGTTTTTTGCTATCAGGAAGAAATTTAGTAAAAATTATTATCCATTTCAGATTTTACTTTTTAGAATTTAAAATATTGTCTTGAGGAATATATATAATGGCCAGATTAATGAAAAATTTTGTTCAATAGTGCACTTTAGAAAAAGATTAATTATTACAACTTACCAGTAGTTATTTGATGTCAAGTGAGCAACGGCCGTTGGCAGCAACGAAAGGGAGCAAAGAGGAAAAGAAAAATTGTACAGTACGTTCGAATAAAAATAGAGCCCAAATTTAAATAGGGTTTATTTATCTTTCATGCAGAAATAAAATAATTAAACAGATTAAGATCAATAGAACTTGTTTAAAAGTATCGTTGGTATGTTTTTAATTAATTTATTTAGGGGATTTGTACCGGAAAAAAATGATTTCAAATTTTGTATGTTTCTCAATTTTTTTTTTTTTACCGTTGCTGTACATGTGCTGTGTTAAGACTATATACATTCAATAGAGCTTGTTTAAAAGTATTGTTGGGATTTTTTTCATTAATTTATCTAGGAGACTTGTACCGGAAAAAATGATTTCAAATTTTGTATATGTTTCTCAATTTTTTTTTACCGTTGCTATGCATGTGCTGTGTTAAGACTATATACATTCAATAGAGCTTGTTTAAAAGTATTGTTGGGATTTTTTCATTAATTTATCTAGGGGACTTGTACCGGAAAAAATGATTTCAAATTTTGTATATGTTTCTCAATTTTTTTTTACCGTTGCTATGCATGTGCTGTGTTAAGACTATATACATTCAATAGAGCTTGTTTAAAAGTATTGTTGGGATTTTTTCATTAATTTATCTAGGGGACTTGTACCGGAAAAAATGATTTCAAATTTTGAATATGTTTCTCAATTTTTTTTTACCGTTGCTATGCATGTGCTGTGTTAAGACTATATACATTCAATAGACCGTGTTTAAAAGTATTGTTGGGATTTTTTTCATTAATTTATCTAGGGGACTGGTTTACCATGAACATGCTCTATAGTGAAATTTAGGTTGTCTATGAAGATTATCTCATAGCAACGTTTCGATCGACTTAGCGATCATCTTCGTGTTCGACAGGAACTTCGCTATGCGTTCTATAATAAAGAAATTAACATAACTGTCTGACTTTTTATTTATTCTACTTATTTAGTTTATTTTCTTAGAATTTTTTTATATTAATTGTCTTTAATATTTTTCTCCATGCTTCCACCCTCACTTCCGTGAGATAATTAAATTCACCCTTCACTTGCTCTTATTCCAAATTGCTGGGCATCATGTTTTATAAGGCCTTATGATGATATATCTGAAAATTTTAAGATAGATGAAGGAAATAAAAAAAGGTTCAATTTCAATATATAAATATTTATTATGTGTTAAAAACTTATAAATAAACATGGCAAAATGTTGGTTCTAAATATATTTTAAAAGACAATACGTTCCATCTAACCAAGATGCGAAACTGTAATTCTTTAATTGCAAAATCAGCCCTCGGGGCTTGGTGTAGAGGTTAGCGTGCTAACCTCGTATACCAAACGTCGCGGGTTCAGACCCCAGTCAGTCTGATGATTTTATTTAAGCCAATTGGATACCAAATGGCTTAAATAAGAATGCCTGGACTCTAAATAATATATATTCATAACGGTTATCGTAAATGTATTATATGGCCTGAGTTGCCGAAAAGACAGTGCGAATGTGTGTGTGAGTGTGAGTGTGAATGAGAAAAAAGTGTCAATGTTTAAAAAAAAAAAAAAAATTGCAAAATCGACTCTGTTATTTTTACTAACATATCTTTTGAAACTTTATCTATAACTATAATTAGAAAATTTAAATAGAAGAAGCCCCGCCTCGCTTCTTCTTGTGGTGGCCATCCTTTCTACACTACGCCACCTCCACATGCACTAAACTAATAAAAATAAGAAAACAAAATAAAATTTATAAGCCAAAATTTATACATAGCATGCATTTGAAAGGAAAATTATTCATGCTAAAAAAATTTTCCCTTCGGATCAGGGGCGTATATAGAAATTTTTTTCGGGGGGCCCGAACTGAAAATTTTTCTGCGGAAAATTTTTTTTTTAAGAAACTAATCTTTTTTTTCACACGAAATTTTTTGAGGAACATTTTTTCCTTTGCGGAACCAAAGTTTTCCATCCTGCGGAAAAATTTGTTGCGCTGATGTCTGTATATCCCTATATATGTATATGTGTTTGGGAAATTTCGGGGGGGCCCGGGCCCCCTCGGCCCCCCCCCCCCCCTTATATACGCCCCTGCTTCGGATGCATTCCCCATGCAATATTCTTTTGCAATGGCAACACTCAAGGAATTTCCCAAAATTTTTTGATTCCCGCCCACATAAATAACAAGTATCCCCCATATTATCGGAGTAATCTAATATTAAATTTTGCAATTTACCCCTATAATCAATTGGATCGAAGCATTCATTTAAATCCTCACCTCGAATAATTTTTTCCAAAAAATATGTAATAAAAATTCCACAATTAAAAGCATCATTTTGGCAAGGGTGATCACAATAAACTTGGGGTTTGATATCTCTGAAAATAATATTATTATTAAGAGCAAAATTTAAAAATTTTTTTTAAATATAAATTTGTTTCATTGATGCTACTTCCTAAAGGGTTAATGAAATAAAAAAAATTATTTATATAATCCATTTTAGCCAGGCACCAATGGTTATTCCCAATTAAAATCGGCATAATCCAAATTTTGCCCTCATAATTTACAGTCTGAATATAATTTTTGTTGAAAAAAACTTTTTGGGAGAAAAAACAATCAAAAATAACGAATTTATTATCAGGGCTATATTTTTTGTCTAAAATTTCCCAGCAAATGTTTAAGCAAAAATTTGTCACATATTTTTCAAATTTTTCTAAATGTATATTATTGGATAAACTGTTAAAGTCCGAAAATTTTAAATCTTTAATTATTGTTTTGAAATTTTGAAAATTCCCAACAGAATATTAATCCCTATCTAATTTACTATAATAGTCCACATTTTTAACTAAACCTTTTTCATTGATAATTAAATTAATTTTGTTACTATCAGTTAGGCCAAAAAGAAAATTTTGCTCTTGCCCTGTTGTAATAAAAGAATTTGATGCACTGCTATTAGAGGTTTTTTTGGATTTTTTGTTCCACTTCTCCTCTACTAATAAATCAAAACTATTATCATTAAATTTTGAACCCATATTTTTAAATTTTTTTGTGCATGATTTTTTCGAAATATTTAATTTGTATTTTTTAATGAGGGTTAAAGTTTTTTTCCTTATTGTTCTAATGAATCTACTTGCCCGCATATTTTTTTTCCCCAACAAAATATGATTTTTTACTTGGGAAAACCACTGCTCGACTGGCCCATTGCTAAAATGTTTTACATAAATAAAGTTTTTTTGGATTAATAAGCCTGACCAAAGAGGGAGATACGGTAAATATTTTTTTAAAACAATTTCAAAAAGTTTTGCCGAAAAGAATTCATTCCTATTGAGATTCAATTTAGAGCTATGATTTTGATCTAATAGATGTTTTAATTTTTGCCAAAATTTATAGAAATGGACGAAAAAAGGACTCCTTTGATATTGGGTTTCATATTTAACGTCGTTATTTATGTCATTAATTTTCTCAATTTCTTCTAGATCGAAAAATTCGCGCGTATGAAACCCTTGGGATAATTTAACAATTTGATTAAATGCGTTCTTAGCTAAAAAAGTGAAATTTTCCGAAAGAGACAGTATTGCGAAATTATGGAACCAAAATTCTATAGTTTTTAAATCATCCATATTGATCAAACTCGCCAAAACAATTTTATAAAATTTTTTCACATTTTTATCGGAAAAAATTTTGTTTATATCCATACAAATAAAATAATTTTGAAAAAGTGACAATAACATATATGTAAAGAAGGTAATAAATATAAATTATTGTCACATTTAATTAAAGCATCATAAAAAGTTAAATAATTAACTAAATCCCTATACCCAAAAAGATAAATAACAACAGCATTAATAATTGCAAAACTAAAATCGGTAACTATTTTTTTAAAAAAAGGCCATTTATATTTATTAAAAAGGCAAAATTTTTTAAAGGACAATAACCATGATCCAATAGATATTGTATCATGGTTTTGTGAAATTAATTCTAATACTGGAAAAACACGCTGGTTTTTTGGAATAATTACAACCCCTGCGTAATACAAAATTCTTTTATTAATAAATTTTGGTTTCCTAACAACCCCTCCTGTCGCGTCTAAATATAAAACAGGGCAAGGATTTAATGACTTACAAAGATCCAACTGATTTTTGCTATATAAATAAATATGGAATGGATCCCCAATTTGTTGTATATATTCACGATGGTTCCGAATCATTAAAGCCAAATCAATAAAATCATCCTTATGCCTATCAAATTTTGACGCATGTTCGAATTTTATATTTCTAACAACTGATTCTGATTTAATTTTGTCATAATTGCCCATAATAATTTGAGTAGGGGAAGTTTTTAAAATAATTTTATCCCGATAATTAGAAGGTTTAATATTTTCTAGTTCCCTCCCAACTAATTCCCTTTCAATCCCTCTAACAAAAGTTGTCAATTTGGTTCCCGGCGAATGATTAAAATTTAATGAAGAACTAAATACTACAATTTTTGTACTATTATTTATTTCTTCTGTAATTAAAATTTTAAATGTTTTGCAATCCGGATGACTGCAATAACCATAAATTTTTGATGAAATTTTTATTAAACCTAACATTTTTAAAATTAAATACACAGATATTGTTAATTTCCCGAAATTTATGTTTTATTAAAAATACTAATTTATCATATGCTTTTCCTTGAGATGTTGCCATCCATTCTTCCTTATTAATAATTAATGACCCCTCTTGTATGGGACAAGCAAATTTTAATTTCCTTTTTTTAATATGCGAGGGATTTTTTAAATTTATCGAACCAAGGGGAACAATTTGGCCATGAGGTTTTTCCTTCGTTTGAAACAAATAATTTAGAACTGGGTGAATTAAATCGCTTTCTGATTTTTCCGAAAGAGGGGTAAAAGAATTTTTAAACATATCTCTATCAGAAATTTCTAAAAAAGGTTGGGGCTCAATTTCGGGGATTTCAAACGAGGACCCCGTTTCAATCGCAATGCTATTGGGATCCTCTGCAAATTTATTAATAATATTTTCATATTCATTAATAAGTTGGGGGTCTATTTCGGGGATTTCTAATGAGGATTCATTTTCAATCGCAATGCTATTTGAATCCTGCACGGATAAAGAATTACTAAAAGAGTTTTTGAAAATAAATTTAGAAAATTTTCTTTTATAATTTTGAGCCAAGAGTTTCCTATTGTAATACTATTTTTAATTTTCATTAATTTGCAAATTAATGAATATATGCTATCTTTATTAGTATAACCTTTATTTAAAAGGTCCGATTCACTTAGGGGAATATTTTCATAAACAATTTTGATAAATAAATCTAAATCAATTTTGGTTTTCATTTTTAATTATTGAAAAAAAATTTGGTAAATATCCGTGGAAATTTTGAAATCTATATGAATTAAAAAAAGGAAATTAAAAAAAAGGGAATAAGCATGCACCAAAAAACAATGTTATTAAAAAAAAAAAACAAGCTAGCATGCAGAATTTAAAAAATCTAATTATCATGCACAAGAAAAAAAACAATGTTAACAAAAATTAACGCAACGCAAAAAATTAAATAGTACAACAATTAAAAAAATGTATTTAACATGCACAATTTAAAAAATGTTATTAGCAAGATAATAGGCTAATAAGAAAGAAGAAATGTAAAAAGCAAAAAGAAAAATATACTATAAGCAAAATTTAGACCTACCACCTGAAGAAATAGAAAAAAGCACAGCATGCGATACGCACTCTACACTAATTCCTACCGGAATGAAAATTTCTATTTATTTTTGTTTTATATAAATTTATAAAATAGATCAAATTATATAACGAACTTTTGTGTGTATGAAATTTTTTTCAATATCAAATATCAATTACAATTTTTCCCAATAAAATTTTTTTAAGATATATTTTATTTTAAAATTAAGCCTTTTATATAGTATGTTAGAAATAAAATAAAATAATTATTTAAGTCTTGATTAATTTAAGCACGTAATTAATAATTGGTGTGATACGTTCCCTACCCCTTTCTAACTGGCTTGGGTACAGCAACGTTGGGCAAAATAAAAAAATAGGCCTATTATAAGGATTATAAAGAAATTAAATGATTTATCAAATTTAATTAAAATGATTAGACCAATGGTTTCCAAACTATATGTTATCATGCCTCCCTTAAAAATATTTATCGTATAACGCCTCCCGGGTCGGATTTCCGAGATAATGCATCCCCACCCCCATTTATTAAAAAAAAAAAAATTAAACATAATATATAATTTTTTATTACAAAAATATTTTTTTATACAATCAACTTTTATTGTTTAATTATAAAACTTTTGGAGTCATTTAGGAAATTGCTAGCTGTGGCACCCCTATGACTAGTCCGCGCCGTACTAGGGAGGCGCCCCTCTCAGTTTGGAAAACCCTGGATTAGACGGATTTCCGAGAAAGTTTAAAAAAACTGAAAAAGTACTAGTACTGTTTGACCGATTTTAAAACCTCCGGATTGTGTGCCTGGGGAATACCTCTTTATTTATTTTTTAAGGTATTTTTAGGGCATCGAAGGCCATTTAGACCCCATCTCTATTTGATTAAATTAATTGGTAGCTCAATTAAAATAAATTTTTGTCGCATGGGACAGCATGCGAACCCGCGACCCTTCGTACAAATGCCCAGGATGCGAGCTACTACACCTCGGTCCGAGGGCGCCTGAGGGGTTACCTACTATCTATCTATTTATTCTATATTGAAACAGCGCAGGTCAATTTATTCTAATTGAAAAATAATATACTTTGTTTTATATTAACGTCTTCTTAAGTCTTTTTATTAACAGATCTGCACCAAAAAAAATTAAATAAATAAAAAAAAATAAAAAAGTCGAGGAGATAGGAAAAGAGAAAAAAGGAAGCCCTACATTGAAATTATTTATTTTGTCTTAACTTAAAATATCAATTATTTTTGCAAATAAAAATTTTGATAGCCCTGAAAAGAGCTGTTTTTTTGTTTGATAATCTAAAGGCAATTAACAACAACCCCAATGTCCAACCTAAAATTTACACTTAGTGAAATAATTAGAACAAAAATTAAGTTGTCGTTCAGTTGCACTAGAAAAATTGATTCAAAATTTGAAATCATTTTTTCCGGTACAAGTCCCCTAGATAAATTAAAGAAAAAAATCCCAACAATACTTTTAAACAAGCTCTATTGAATGTATATAGTCTTAACACAAGCACACGCCGGGGGGCCTGGCAACGGAGTAGAGCAATAGTCACCACAATCGTTGCTGTTAAGCAATGCCAAGCGCGGCGAAATCAGGGATTAGTGACCCCCTGAAATCAGCGTGTTGAACGTCCCCCGGTAGCTAGGGCTGGATGGTAATGGATTTTCATTACCGACCTCGATAATGAAAAAAAAACCCGGTTTTTACCGACTTTCGAGAAAAACCCGTTTTTACCGAGTTTCGAGAAAAACCGGTTTTTACCGAGTTTCGAGAAGGAAAACCGGGTTTTTACCGAGTTTCGAGAAAAACCGGTTTTTACCGAGTTTCGAGAAAAATCGGTTTTTACCGAGTTTCGAGAAAAACCGGTTTTTACCGACTTTCGAGAAAAACCGGTTTTTACCGACTTTCGAGAAAAACCGGTTTTTACCGATCTTACGGTAAAAACCGAGTCGTTTTTTTTTTTACCGTAGGGCTGTTTTTATCGAATTTTTCTCGTTTTCCATATTTTTACTTGAATTTTCATCACTTTAATAAAATTATACACTTCCACATATATACAGTAGCATTTCCAAGTGTAATTTTTATATTTCCTTTAAGGTCTTTTTCGCATCTAAAGCCATTTAGACCCCATCAGTAATAATTAATTAATTTAAAATGCTTGGTAGCCAATTCAATTGAAATACATTTTGCTCGCTTTAAATGGGAAACGAACCCAGAACACCTGGTACACCCACAAGATATGAACCACAGGGAGAATATTTTTAATATATTCCAAAAATCCTTTCAAACTAAGGGATTTATGAAATAAAAGTATAATTATTAAAACTTTTTTTTAAATACGTATGTATTTAGCCAAAAAACCTGAGACAAACATATTTGAAGAGACGCAAGAGTGAAAGGGAGAGGCTAAGAGAGGGGGTCCCTCTGCTTCTCTTTGTCTCTTTCTCTCTCTCTACGACACTCAGAAGCGTGCAATAAAATTTCTATTATAAGCCTACATTTTATAAACTTTGTTTTTTTTTCTGCTAAAAAAAATAAAAAGATAAATATTTACCTATTGATATACAAATTTAATTTTAATTAAATATAGCTCATTTAGATAAAATAAAAAAATAGCCATTCAGGATCTATATATCATAGAAATCAGAAAAAAATTTCCAATTTAATTAATCTAAGTAGACCTGAAAAAATTACAGATATTAAATTTATTATTATAA
>JAKCPI010000916.1:0-63833 GCA_023213315.1 Euborellia annulipes
TATAGTAGATTCCCATAGATACAAAGAAAATTCAATATTTCAATTTATAAACGTGAACTTCTCCCTTGGCTCTTGTTTTGTTTGCTCATCACTACAAAAATCTCTCCCACGGCCCGAGTGATTCTAAGCGACTGGGCATACCGACTGACTGACTCTATGTTCTTTTGTTAAAATATTAGTATTAATTTATGATATAGTATTGATTTATTTTTTCTTTATTATTACTTAATGAGGCAAAAGATTACCCAACTTATAGACATGAAAGATGATCAGTTTGAGTAAAAAACACGAGAATTATCACATGGAGGAAGAGTTGTTCGGTTAAAAGCAGGGTGGTTTAAATCGGTTTTAACCGACCTGATTTTAATCCAATTTTGGCCAGGGGTTTTTATTGAGGGACCATTGACCAGGGTTTTTTTTTTAATTAAATTGCATAGTTAAATAGGATATTATTAAAAAAAAATTGATTTCAAGTGTTTTAATATACTATCGGAACCTAAATATTAATATATCCCTACATAAAAAATTTGGTGTGACTGAGCGCACAGCACATAACTTTCTCTTACATTCGCTAATTGAAAGTTGTGTTCTGTCCACATTTTTTGTGTCGGAATCCGATAAGACATAGAAATGTTATTATAATCAAATTTCCGATAATACATTAGAATGAGAAAGTGAACAGTGAGGGACAATATTAAGTACCACCCATGCTTTTTCTACTTGTGATTATTTCATTGTTTTTAAAAAAATATTATTTATTTTTTAGTGGAAACTTTCATGGTTCAAACCTAGAAAATTTCCAAAAAAGATTTTCATTTTCTTCAATGAGATAATCACATTTTAAAGATCATTTCCCTCTCTTTTTGTGTTCACATACAACGATGCATTAGCTGGGCATACACGGAGAGGTAGAACTGTCGGTTTTGACCGGGGCGGTCCAATCTGTCGGGTCGATCCGCCACGGTTAAAACTTTCGTTATCAATTTGGCTTAAAAAAGTGGAGAGTTTGATCTGTCGGGTTGGACCGGGGCGGACCAATCTGTCGGGTCGATCCGCCACGGTTAAAACCGTCATTATCAATTTCGTTTAAAAAAACGGAGAGTTTGATCTGTCGGGTTGGACCGGGGCGGACCAATCTGTCGGGTCGATCCGCCACGGTTAAAACCGTCATTATCAATTTCGTTTAAAAAAACGGAGAGTTTGATCTGTCGGGTTGGACCGGGGCGGACCAGTCTGCTGGGCCAGCTAAAACCGCCACGGTTAAAACCACCACGGTTAAAACCGTCATCACTCACAAACGTAAAGGAAAAACCCGCAGATAAACCCGTATAGTTGGCCCGCCACGGGCCAAACCCTACGTGTATGGGCAAAATCTTTGGACCGCGGCAGTTTTAACCGCTCATTTGACCAAATCCGTGGACTTTCGTCTTGACGAAAGTTTTGCCTGCCGACTAGACAGATCAAGTCAAGAATCCATTGGAATTTCCAAGAAAAATGGAAATAGAAAATTATTTAAAAAAAAAAAGTAATTAATCCTTTCTTCTCCTTTAAATAAAATCTTTAATTATCTGATTCTGAAGCTGCCAAAATGCGATTTAAGGTCCATTTAAGTAGTTTTTGGAATGATGTATGTGTGTCTGTGTGTATGTCTGTGGTATTTTGCACACATAAACTAGATGTAAAGGTCAAGAACTGAAAAGCTTTTGGTAAACATCGGACCATTAGGGGGCGCTCTAGAAGGAGGGCCAATATTTTTTTATTACATAACCTATAATTTTTTTTTGTATATTCAGAAACTAGACTTTCTCCCGAGTAAAATGATATATAATATTTGTATCCTAATTTGCCATGACCTTAAATGATATTTAAAAAAAATAATAATAATAAATTTGTTTTTGTGAATGGTGATTAACTAAAATATTTTCGAACATATTAATAGCTTAATTAATTAATAGGGGAGGGATAACTTATTTTCTTTAAATGGTCAAAAAAATAAATTTGTAAAAAAAATTTTGAAGTAACATGTCCTCCCCTACCCCCTCCAAAAATCGCGACTTAAAGAGATGGTCCGGGGCGGTCAAAACTGTCGCTTGTCCACTAACAAAAAGATCAGACCGTGAGTTCGGACCGCAATCCAATCTGTTAGATTGATGCGTGGCGGTCAAAACTGTCGCTTGCTCACTAACGAAAAGATCAGTCAGTGAGTTTGGACCGCAGTCCAATCTGTTAGATTGATGCGTGGCGGTCAAAACTGGCGCGTGCTCGCCCACTAACGAAAAGATCGGATCGTGAGGTTGGACCGCGGTCAAATCTGTTAGATTGATCCGTGGCGGTCAAAACTGGCGCGTGCTCGCTCACTAACGTAAAGATAAATCCGTGCGTTTGGACCGGCACGGTCAAAACCGACGGTTCTACCTCTCCGTGTATGCCCAGCTATTTTGTTACGCATATAATGAATTTTTCCGGTATTTTTAAACTATTTTACCGCTTAATAAACAAATCAAACTATAAAATATAAGGAAAGGCCGGAGAATAAAAGTCAGCATTTGATGGACTCCACTCACATCATCTTTAATTAGTTGACATCTCGACCGTGTCAAAGAATGTATAAGAATTATTCTAAATATGTCATTAATTAATAAGTCTTTGATATTCAGGAGAAGCAGGAGACCGACGTTTGGCACGGGTCTTCCACCAAAATCGAAATATCTACTAATTATAGATGATGTGAGAGGAGTTCATCAAATACTGACATTTATTCTCTGATCCTATCCTTATGCATGCGATCCAGCAACAATCTTCCAATTAATAGTTAATATAAAATATAAATTTATTTACCAAAATGCAGATATCGTAGAGATCCTGGCCGTCAAAGACCTCTCTGTTAAGAGACGTGTTGCCCGTCTGCTTGTAAAGCCTGAAGGGAAGGTAGACAAGTTATCCCTTGTAGACACTAGAAAGACAAGAAGAAAGAGAATTAGAAAAAACATTCTTATTACATACAGCAACATATAATATAAATATATATAGCAATAAATGTGAGTGTGGATTTTATATCGCCCAACCCCCATCAAAAATATTATTTCCAACCTCTACATTTAAATACTGAACATCATTGTTAAGTTTAAAAGAATAACACAAATACATTATAAGAAAATTATAAAGTATTTGATAAATTGTAAAGTCAGTTTTCAATAGATAATTAATTTTTCAAATAAATTATGACATTAGTCTTGGATATGATAAATAAATATTTAATCAAAATGTCAAAAATTTTTAATTTAAATGTATCTATAGGCCTACAAATAAAAATAATCCAAAAATTGAATACTAACTTTGTATTTTGAATATATATATATTTAGCCCAAATAAACTAAAAGAATTATCATTGCAGATATTAAGTTAGTGGGTAAGGAATTATTTCTAATATATATATAATGAAATTGAATATGACAAAAAACAAAAATAAAATCATTTTAGGGATTCAAAAATTAACAAAATTAATACGAAATAAATAAATATCGAAGAAAATTTGCCTCCTTTTGCTATGAAATCCCAACATGACAGATCTGACCTGATTTATGTGAGAGTGGATTCAAATCAGAAACAAATTAATTAATTGAATTATTTATTTTAATAGTGAGCAGATAGGTGCATTAAGAAATTAATTAATCTATATATATATTATTAATGTTAAAACATGGAAAATTATTTAAATTAAATATAGGAACACCCAAAGGCATGGGAAATGCAAATCTATGTAGACATTTTTTAATTAATTGAAAGATTTTTTTAATTTAAATATACATTAATACTCATCTCGGTCGAGTTGCTGAGACATCCTGATATCCTTCAATTAATTAAAAAATATCAATAAAATTTCCCTCCGTATGCCTTGAGATGAATTCTAATCCGATTAATCAAACCACAAAGAATAAAAATAGATGAAATTATTTCTGAATTATGACACTATATTAATAAATATTTTATTTTGTCCTAATTAAAATGTATTAAATATGAAAAAATGAATTAAAAATACATAGAAACCAGAAAATGAAAGCACATGCCTGTGGTGGAATAATAATATTTTTAAATATTGCCTATCAATTGGAATATTAAAAAAAATAGATTGAAATAATATAAGAATAATTTTACCTTTTGAAGGATTTGATGAAATAAAAATAAAAAAAAGAATAAATAAAAAACAAAGAATGATTGACATTTATTATAGGAAGAAATCGCGGAATTAGACGAAGTCAAAGATTATAGAATGGAGCATGGAGATTGTCATGCTCTGTCTAACTGGATTATTTTATAAAAATTAAATTTTTTATTATTTAAAAATTATTTTAACTTAAAAAATATGTTAATATTTTTTTTTTTAAGATTTTTCATAGTCGTATTTTAACATTTTATTTTGAAAAAACTTTTGTTAATGACATATGGAAAAAAAAATATTTCTATTTTTGAAACTCCTTTTAATAAATAATATAAGACTATGAAAAATTAAAAAATAATTATTAACATATTTTTGTTAATTTAAAATAATTTTTAACTAATAAAAAATTTAATTACAAAAAACTTGATAGGTGTTCAATATTTATCACCAAATGATAATCTCCATTTTTTAATCTTTGCCCTCTCTCGGAATCGTGCAATTTCTTCCTTTAATAAATATCAAATATTATTTATTCTTTATTTATTCATTTGTTTAATTTCATCAAATCATGAAAACTCTTGATCGAGGTGAGTATAAATGTTTATATAAATTAAAAAATCTCAATTAATTAAAAAATTATGTCATCACAGATTTGCACATCACATGTTTTTGTGTTCCATTCTAAAATTTTCCCTTTTCTAATTTTGCATGTTTTAACATTAATAATAAGCTATAACATCTTTTAAATCCATCCATCTATAAATATGAGTAAATATTATTTACTTCTGATTTGAATCCACTAACACATACATCAGGTTAGATCTGTCATGTTGGGATTTCATAGCAAAAACAAATTTTCTTCAATATTTATTTATTTCCTATAAATTTAGTGAAGATATTAGATAGTTGAACCCCTAAAATTATTTTATTTTTTTTTTTTGTCATAAGGTATTCCATTATATATATATAGAAATATTTCTTTGCCAACTAATCCTTGCAATGATAATTCTTTTAATTTATTTGGGCTAAATAGGCTTGAAAATATATATATATTCAAAATAAAGTTACTATTCATTTGTGGATTATTTTTATTTGTATATATATATAAGCCTATAAATTAAAATTATTTGACACTTTGATTAAATATTTATTTCTATTATGCTTGACTAAATGCATAATTTATTTGAAAAATTAATTATCTATTAATTGAAAACTGACTTTACAATTTATCAAATATAATTTTCTTAAAATGTATTTGTGTTATTTTTAACTTGTCATTGCTTAGTCAGGATTCAATTTAAAGATCATAAATTATTGTATGTACTATGCTTGTTTTATATATATATTTTTTAATTTGTTTAAGGTCTTTTTTAGGCATCTAAGGCCGATTAGACCTCAGCAAACAATTTCAAATGATTGATATCCAATTCAAATGAATATAATTAAATATTTATTAATTCATATATATTTAATTATATAAATCCCCCTTGCGGCTTACATACCCGATGTAATATATAATATCTTAAATATTGTATATGTAATTTCTTATTTATTAAAATTCAAATGAAATAAATTTTTCCTCGCTTGGGACGGAAAGCGAACCCGGGATCCCAGCCATGAGAAGCTAATATCTTCTCTCTGAGCCAATGGTTTTATATTTTTTTCAACCAAAAAAGCAAAGACCACTCTCAATTTTACTTAATTATACTTGCTGTATATATACACGAGGAAAACACTAGGCAAGGCATACTTTTTCATTTCGTTTTAGGAGACTTCCTCAATGCTGGCTAATTTTTTTTCCAGTCATACTCAAGCCCGTTTAATGTTGCAATTTTAGAACTGAAACTCCCAGCTTTTGGGGAAAAGCATTGATCTTTGATAGAATGTTATGCATATTCTTAATGCTTTCCTAAATCAGAGGGGTGCAATTTTAGAGGGAAGGAGGGAATTGGGCGATGTATTGATAACATCCACACTTACATTTATATATATATATATATATATATATATATATATATATGTTCTTGAAGGTTTCCGCGACCGGATGTATGCGAAGACAAGTTTTCTCGGGTTAAGTCGCGTGGGGTGCTGAGATTTACTCGACGTTTCGGCTCTCCTTTTGGAGCCATTTTCAAGAGAGAAGGAAGTTAGGAGGTAATGGTGGAGGGGGGTTGTTTACGGGGTCGCAGTCTTCCTGGTCCCCAGGTCAATTTGGTGGATGACTCAGAGGCGTGGATTGGTCTCTGAGAACTGGAGGAAGGTTGGGTGTGTGTAATTGTGTTCGGTTTAGGTTGACTACGGGGCCTCAATCTGCCTACTCCCCAAGTCGGTGTGTTGGTGGTGTGTTTGGTGGATGCCTCAGAGGTCTGGGTTTGTCTCTGAGGAATGGACAGTGGTTGGTTCTGTGTAATCGGGTTTGTGTTTGGTTTGGGTTGACTTTGGGGCCTCAATCTGCCTACTCCCCAAGTCGGGGTGTTAGCTCTTGGTTCCCGGGGTCTCAACCTGCCTACTCCCCAGGCCGAGAGTAACTGACTGCGAGCCGGAGGTGCAGGTCCTTTTATACCTGTTGCCGGGCATGTGGGCGTGGCTTTGGGAGTCACGTGGCTGTCTCTGATTGGCTGGGCCTGGTCTGGGGGCGTGGCTTTGGGAGTGACGTGCCTGTCTCTGGTTGGCTGGGCTTGGTCTGGGGGCGTGGCTTTGGGAGTGACGTGGCTGTCTCTGGTTGGCTGGGCCTGGTCTGGGGGCGTGGCTTGGTTTGTTGAGATGGATTTGCTGTTGGATATGTTACGTTTGTTTGTGATTGTTTGTGTTTGTTTTGGGGACGTGATATTGTTGTTTCGGGACAGTTTTGGAGTGTGTGAAGTCTTTGTATTTGTGTGAGCCTTGGTTTGGAGTTTAGGAATAAGTGTTTTCCATGTTGTTGGGAAATTGAGGGCGTCGTCTCTTTTGTTTAGACATTCAGGCCTTTTGTAAATTTCTATGGCTTCTCTTGTGATACGGGAGTGGAAGTTGTTTATTGGTTCTATTGTTTTTGTTTGTTCGAAGTTCATAATGTGTCCTGTTTCGTTATGGTGTTTTACTATTGCTGACTGAGGGTCTAGTTTTCTTAGTGCCATTTTGTGTTCGTAAATCCTGAATTGAACTCTTCTGTTAGTTTGGCCTATGTATGACCGATGACACTCGGCACAAGGAATTTCGTAGACTCCGGGGGATTCGTTTGGAATAGTGTCTTTTGGATTTCTTATTAGGTTTGATAGTTTTTGGTGTGTGGTGAAAATGGGTTTTATGTTTTTCTTTTGAAGAATGCGGCCAATTTTATCTGTTATGCCTTTTATGTATGGGAGAAATGCCTTGTGTGTGTTTGGATCTTCAGGTTCTGTTGTAGTTTGTGTTGGTGGTTTTGGTTTTGCCTCATTGTGTATGTGTTTAAGTACCTGGTGTTTGTTGTACCCGTTTTGGGTTAGTGCCTCGGTTAGTTTATGTATTTCATTTTGTCGGTTTTGATTGTCGGTTAGTCTGAGGGATCGTGTTACTAGGGTGCGTATTACTGAATTTAATGTGCTGGGTGATGGTGGGAACCGGCATTTAGATACCGATTGTGTGGGTTGGTTTTCTGTATACTCCCATTCTTAGACGTCCTGATCACCAAGAACTCAGACGAAGGTTTCTCACACACAGTATACAGAAAACCAACCCACACAAATCGGTATCTAAATGCCGGTTCCCACCATCACCCAGCACAATTAAATTCAGTAATACGCACCCTAGTAACACGATCCCTCAGACTAACCGACAATCAAAACCGACAAAATGAAATACATAAACTAACCGAGGCACTAACCCAAAACGGGTACAACAAACACCAGGTACTTAAACACATACACAATGAGGCAAAACCAAAACCACCAACACAAACTACAACAGAACCTGAAGATCCAAACACACACAAGGCATTTCTCCCATACATAAAAGGCATAACAGATAAAATTGGCCGCATTCTTCAAAAGAAAAACATAAAACCCATTTTCACCACACACCAAAAACTATCAAACCTAATAAGAAATCCAAAAGACACTATTCCAAACGAATCCCCCGGAGTCTACGAAATTCCTTGTGCCGAGTGTCATCGGTCATACATAGGCCAAACTAACAGAAGAGTTCAATTCAGGATTTACGAACACAAAATGGCACTAAGAAAACTAGACCCTCAGTCAGCAATAGTAAAACACCATAACGAAACAGGACACATTATGAACTTCGAACAAACAAAAACAATAGAACCAATAAACAACTTCCACTCCCGTATCACAAGAGAAGCCATAGAAATTTACAAAAGGCCTGAATGTCTAAACAAAAGAGACGACGCCCTCAATTTCCCAACAACATGGAAAACACTTATTCCTAAACTCCAAACCAAGGCTCACACAAATACAAAGACTTCACACACTCCAAAACTGTCCCGAAACAACAATATCACGTCCCCAAAACAAACACAAACAATCACAAACAAACGTAACATATCCAACAGCAAATCCATCTCAACAAACCAAGCCACGCCCCCAGACCAGGCCCAGCCAACCAGAGACAGCCACGTCACTCCCAAAGCCACGCCCCCAGACCAAGCCCAGCCAACCAGAGACAGGCACGTCACTCCCAAAGCCACGCCCCCAGACCAGGCCCAGCCAATCAGAGACAGCCACGTGACTCCCAAAGCCACGCCCACATGCCCGGCAACAGGTATAAAAGGACCTGCACCTCCGGCTCGCAGTCAGTTACTCTCGGCCTGGGGAGTAGGCAGGTTGAGACCCCGGGAACCAAGAGCTAACACCCCGACTTGGGGAGTAGGCAGATTGAGGCCCCAAAGTCAACCCAAACCAAACACAAACCCGATTACACAGAACCAACCACTGTCCATTCCTCAGAGACAAACCCAGACCTCTGAGGCATCCACCAAACACACCACCAACACACCGACTTGGGGAGTAGGCAGATTGAGGCCCCGTAGTCAACCTAAACCGAACACAATTACACACACCCAACCTTCCTCCAGTTCTCAGAGACCAATCCACGCCTCTGAGTCATCCACCAAATTGACCTGGGGACCAGGAAGACTGCGACCCCGTAAACAACCCCCCCCCCCCACCCCCCCCCCCCTCCCTCTCTTTTAAAAATGGCCTCAAAAAGGGGGCCAAAACCTCGAACTCCCCCCCCCCCCCCCCCTTTCACTAAACATATTTTTTTTTTTTCTACCACTCTTTATATAAAAATTTATAATATTTTTTATTTTTTTTTTTTTTTTTTTGTGTGTTTTTGTGTTGTTTGTTTTTTTGGGTTTTGTTTGGGTTTTTTTTTTTTTTTGGTTGTTTTTTGGTTGGGGTTTTTGGGTGGGGTGTTTTTTGGGGTGGGGGGTGGGGTGGTTTTTTTGGGGGGGGGGTTTTGGGGGGTGGGGGCAATTTGGATGCCTCAGAGGCTTGGTTTGGTCTCTGAGAGCAGGAGGAAGGTTGAGTGTGTGTAATTGCGTTTGTGTTCGGTTTGGGTTGACTACGGGGCCTCAGTCTGCCTCCCCAAGTCGATGTGTTATTGGTTTGGTTAGTGGATGTGTTAGGAGATGGGGTTTGTTTCTGAGATTTGGATTGGGTGTGTGTATGTGTGATCGTGTCTGTGTTTGATTTAGGTTGACTTTGGGGCCTCAATCTGCCTACTCCCCCAGTCGATGTATTGCCGGATGTTTCCGAGGCTTGTGTTTGTCTTTGAGATGTGTTGGGTTGTGTGGTGGCGGTTTGCGTGTTGATGGTCGAAGTGATTTGTGTTTTGGTTTGTCTTACTGCTGTGGCGCTCGAGGTCTTGAATGCTCGCTGACTATCTGACGACTGAGCCTTCTCGGTTGGGTTTGCTGCTTTTATACCTGAGTTAATTGGGGTACTAATGGTCATTCCTTTGTTGTTGCCTGACCCATTTTTAGAGCTAATTGGTTTCGGAGTGGTAATCCCTTTTTGAATCATAATGGACTGCTTAATTAGTGTGGTGGAAGGGGACCCTTTGTTAGGTTTAATGACCTTGCTAATGGAGGTCCCTTTGTTAGTAGTAATCCCTTTTTTAATGTTGAAGTTTTGATAATTGATTGGTTAACGGGTGTGTGTGGAATGCGAGGTGTTTGATCCTTGTCTTTGACCTGCCTGGGTGGTCTTTTTCTCAGCGTTGGAATTAGAGGTTTCCATGTGGACGGGAAGTTAAGGGCATCGTCTCTTTTGTTTAGACATTCTGGCCTTTTGTGGATTTCTATGGCTTCTCGTGTGATGCGGGTGTGGAAGTTGTCTATTGATTCTATTGTTTTGCTTTGGTCGAAGTTCATGGTATGGCCAGTTTCATTGTGGTGTTTAACGATGGCTGATTGCGGGTCGAGTTTCCTTAGTGCTATTTTGTGTTCATAAATTCTAAAATTGATTCGTCTGTTGGTTTGACCTATGTATGACCGGTGACATTCTGCTCAAGGTATTTCATAGACCCCGGGGGGATTCATTCGGAATGGTGTCTTTCGGGTTTCTTATTAGGTTTGATAGTTTTTGGTGTGTGGTGAAAATGGGTTTTATGTCTTTCTTTTGGAGAATGCGGCCAATTTTATCTGTTATGCCTTTTATGTATGGGAGGAATGCCTTGTGTGTGTTTGGATCTTCAAGTTCCCTTGTAGTTTGTGTTGGTGGTTTTGGTTTTCCCGCATTGTGTATGTGTTTAAGTACCTGGTGTTTGTTGTAACCATTTTGGGTTAGTGCTTCGGTTAGTTTATGTATTTCTTTTTGTCTGTTTTGGTTGTCGGTTAGTCTGAGAGAACGTGTTACGAGGGTACGGATTACTGAGTTTAATTGTGCTGGGTGGTGGTGGGAATCGGCCTTTAGATACCGATTTGTGTGGGTTGGTTTTCTGTATACTGTGTGTGAGAAACCTTTGCTTAAGTTTTTGGTGATAAGGACGTCTAAGAATGGGAGTGAGAGGTCTTTCTCGATTTCTAATGTGAACTGGATCTGGGGATGTATGCTGTTGAGATGGTTTAGGAAGTTGTCCAGGTGGTTTTTGCCATGTGGCCAGATGACGAATGTGTCGTCTACGTATCGTAACCAGCAGGTGGGTTTGTGTTGAGCGGTGTTTAAGGCTTTGGTTTCGAAGTCTTCCATGAAAATATTGGCCAAGACCGGTGAGAGAGGAGAGCCCATTGGTGCTCCTTGGACCTGTTTGTAGAGTTGGTTGTTGAAAGTGAAGTACGTGTTTGAGGTGCAGTGTTTGATTAGTGAGATGGTTTCTGGTGGGATTCTGTGTTTTGTTTTTAGAATGTTTAAAGTTTCGTTGATCGGGATCTTGGTGAATAGGGATACAATTGAATATCAGTTTCTAATAACGAATATTAATTAGTAATATCTTTCTTTTCTTTTCTAGATCATACTCCACACCCACTTAATTGAGAAAATGTAAATGCTTTTATTTCATAACAATACAAGATAGTTGATTAAAACTCGATCAAATCGCGTTCGTATGCACATTAATTTTCATCACCAACCACTAGCGGTCCCAGGGGGGCTCAGAGGAGCCTGCCCCCACCAATTCTTTATTTTTGACTTAATCAAGAAGGCAGTTTTTTAAAATAGATATCCGTTTTCAAACTTGTTTAAGTCAAAAAGCCTTTGCAAAATAAATTAATCTAATCAAACGTATTATATTTAAATAATTATTTAAAAATTTTACAAATATTATTATTCAAAAAATATTTTTTTTTTTAATGATGTTTCTGTCTTAATTGAATTATTATTAAAATATATGTCAATAATAATGCCAGTTTGATTCACCAATTGTTTTGTTTGATATAAACATAAAAAGAAAAAAAAAATGTTTTTTTTTCATTAATTGTGCCCTTTATTTAATATAAAAACTGGGCAATATGTTATCAATTATTCCTCAATAAAAAGACATTCCTGTAAGTATAAATTTAAAATGAAATATAAAATTTTCAATTAATATTTATTTATTTATTTAGACGGCCAGATTTTTAACTACTTGTCATCCTTTATTAAAAGGAGTAGATGTTTGTAGAGAGGCCCAAGATAAAGATCATAACGAAGAAAAGAAATTGATTCCACCTTCTAAAAGGAAACTTGAAAGATTGAAAAAAATTACAAAAATATTATCAGGTAATCAATTTTATAATAGACTATCTGGTAAATGGTGTCATCAGGTTTCGCGTCTCTCTAAGACGATCCCTAATCATATATTAATACCTTCTTTTTACTCAGACATCCAAAAGCTTTTTGATAAAAGAACGGCTGTAGGCTGACGTGAGTAAAAGAAAAACAAGACGTGTGCAGCCAAATTCTATTTTATTAAAATCAACCCATGAGAGCGTTAAAATCTGGGTGCACAACTTTGTTCTTCTTTAGACTCCATTACAAACAATTTTATTTTTTACACATACATATTTGATCCCTTAAGAAATCTCACTTAACTTAAAAAAATTTATTATTAGGAGAATTTTTAATTATAGACCACATTTTTGTATTAAATATTTATTAAAAATATATAAATACTGTACAACGTTTCAACTGCTTATTCTGCAATCGTTATCAAGCACTGTGCACTTGCTCCGACTCAAGTGAACTGAATGATTATACTTGATAACGGCTGCAGAATAAGCATTTGAAACGTTGTACAGTATTTATATATTTTTAATAAATATTTAATACAAAAATGTGGTCTATAATTAAAAATTCTCCTAATATTAAGTGAGATAATGTTGGACAAAATAAAACGAGCAATTTCTCAGGTTTCTTTGGCAAACATTCCGCCACATTGGGATTGTTTAATGGACCTCCATCCATGGAGTTGATGCTAAAAGTTATTTTTTTTATAAATAATTATATTTCATATAATCAAATTTAAATAAGCGCCGGGAGTCGCACCTCGGATCTCTCGATTTGTATTGAACATGCCCTTCTTCTGGACCACAGTACCGCATTCGCTTATTTAAATTTATTTGATAGATCGAAATCTGAACGCTTGATTTGAGAGGCGTTTCTCTAGTAGACTGAAATTTGGCGATCTATCAAATTTAAATAAGCGAGTGCGGTACCGTGGCCCAGAAGTAGATGCCCTACCTGTTGAGTACAAACCGACAGATCCGTGCGACTCCCGGCGGTACCTACACTGTAAAAAAAATTTCGATGATTTTACAATTTTTTTGTTGTAAGCAAATTTCCAAGACCAATAGATACTAAATTTACTATACAGTTGAATTATATTTTTACAAAACTCTTTGCAAAAATCGTTTACAAATGTGTGGTAATTTTACTAATATTTAGCAACTTTCGAGTCCAAATGTCTGGTAATTTTACCAATATTTAGCAATTTTCGAGTCCAAATTTGGTAATTTTACTAATATTTAGCAATTTTACAATCCAAATGTCTGGTAATTTTACAAATATTTAGCAATTTTACAATCCAAATGTTTGTAATTTTACTAATATTTAGAAAAAAGAAAACAAAAATTTACGACTGGACCCATATTGGTTATTGACCTTTAGGGGACGTCTCTACCTGAATGGAGTGAAATAAATATTTTTATTTAATGAAAAATTCCTCCAGGATTTGAACACTGACCTTTTTTTGTAGAAGCCTTGCTGCCTAGTCCATTTGACCATCGAATCACCTGTTAACTAATGCTCTATCTCTGCTATTTGGCATTCAAGTATGACCTCACTGTAAACTATTTTTACTAAATAATAAAATAAAAAATAAACTTAAAGTTATCTTAATATTATTATTTTTTGTATTATTATAACTTAAATAAATCCTTATAGTGCCAAAAATGTCTTTATTAAGAAAGCTAAAAAGCAGTCGAAACAAAGTCGGCCATGTTGGCCGTCTCAGACAGCCTTAAAAGGAAAATTACAATACCCTTGTATTGTAAAATTAGAAACCTTTTTGTAAAATTACAAACCCTTTTCTAAAATTACAAACCGTGTTCTAAAATTACAATACCCTTGTATTGTAAAATTAGAAACCTTTTTGTAAAATTACAAACCCTTTTCTAAAATTACAAACCGTGTTCTAAAATTACAATGCCGTTGTATTGTAAAATTAGAAATCGTATGGTAAAATTACAATATTTACTCTAATTTTCCAAGAGAATTGTAATTTTAAAATGTTTTTTGGTTGTAAAAATTTTTTGAATGCATAGATTTGTAAATTTAGTATACAAATGTATGGTAGTTATCATTTACAAGGAAAATTTGTAAATTTACTATACTAAAACATACTAAAATTAAAATTTTTTTTTACAGTGTACATTTTTCGCTTATTTAAATTTAATAAATATTTGGTTATATGTTTTTAGTTATTTTTTTATATTATAATGAGACCGCAAGTCTACTACAAATCAATAGTATTAGGATAGTAGTAAGAAGGAAGATTGGAAGAAATATTTGCCAAATATTGAATGGAACTTGAGAAATAGTTGGTTTAATTTTCCCTTGAATCCTTATATGTTTTTTTTATTGTTATAAAATTAGGATAATAAAGATGACGAGAGAAAGAAATTAATTCTGAACCTTTTAATCACATTTTTATTTACATAATATATATATATATATATATATATATATATATATATATATATATATATATATCCCCAGGCCGAGAGCAACTGTTGCTCTCGGCCTGGGAAGTAGGCAGGTTGAGACCCCGGGAACCAAGAGCTAACACCCCGACTTGGGGAGTAGGCAGATTGAGGCCCCAAAGTCAACCCAAACCAAACACAAACCCGATTACACAGAATCAACCACTGTCCATTCTTCAGAGACAAACCCAGACCTCTGAGGCATCCACCAATACACCGACTTGGGGAGTAGGCAGATTGAGGCCCCATAGTCAACCTAAACCGAACACAATTACACACAACAAACCTTCCTCCAGCTCTCAGAGACCAATCCACGCCTCTGAGTCATCCACCAAATTGACCTGGGGACCAGGAAGACTGCGACCCCGTAAACAGCCCCCCCTCCACCATTACATCCTAACTTCCTTCTCTCTTGAAAATGGCTCCAAAAAGAGAGCCGAAACGTCGAGTAAATCTCAGCACCCCACGCGACTTAACCCGTGAAAACTTATCTTTGCATACATCCGGTCGCGGAAACCTTCCAGAATATATATATATGGGTGATTCTACGCTATTTGAATTTTATGGTCAGTGGAAAAAATATATGTTAAAATAATTATATAATTGATACTGTTTTCTTAAATAATAAAGAATATCGTGTTTTATTGGGGCCATTTAGTCAATTCACGATAACTGTTTCATTTTAGGAATTAATAGTTGAAAATAATCATAAATGTCAGTATTCTGGGTGTCCCATTTCTAGTTATTTTACTAGTTTTGTTCGACATTCATTTATTTATTAACTTGACATAATATTTTTTACCATAATTATAAACATAAGTAAACCCCAAAACATAATTAATGAAAATACATTTTAAAAGTAATTGTTATTATAAAAAAAAATACTTGTTTTCACGTGACCTAAAAATGATGTCATCTATTCTGGAAAAATTAAAAGATAAAAATTTATCATAAAAACTGCCAAAGGATAACAATGGCCATGAATAACAGGCATAGTACAGTCTGAAGTAAGAAGCAAGCTATCGGCGTTGAGCATAATTCAAATAATATAGCTTTAGTTATTGTTGGATTGTCATAAAGTGTGTTTGGGCCAGTCGATGCAATATTTATTCTGGTAAATAAATCTCTTTATATTTTATCGTTACCTAACTCTATTTATGTACAATGCAATGTTTATTGTATGTAAATGTCATGAATTACGTCGAAACTTTGGCAAGAAGGACGCGTATTGTTTTTTTTAACGTAATGTGTTGTTTTGTCATTAGTTTGGCTGTCATTATTCAGGCACATTCAAGGGTTCGCATCCCGTCTAATGCGACAAAAATTTATTTCAATTGGATTTAGCTACCAATCCAATTGAAATAAATAGATACGGGGTCTAAATGGCCTTCGATGCCAAAAAATGGAATAAAAAAAAACTGTCAGGGAAAATACCCGCCCACGGGTAGGGACGAAATTTTGTTTCCTTAATATCTTATAGCTATAATATGTATGTTTTTTTAATATTAATTCAGCCTTCATTATAAATAGTTAATTGTCTGTCACTTTCCTAGCTTAATTTTCACAATTCTGCCAATAGTGTTATTCTTCAGGTAACATATTTCTTCTAGTGCTAATAAAACTCAAAAAAATTAAAATATCTTCTGGCCTTTATCATTACAGATACGAAAATAATGTCAACTAAGGAAATCATGAATATTAAATTGAACAGAGTATATTTGGTTTCTGGACACAAAAAATCCAAATAGCGTAGAATCACCCATATATCAAGAGTCGCGGGAGCGACTCGTCGCCGAGCATGTGAAAAGCAAAAGAAAGCAAAGAAACTCTTAATTCTACCATTTAGTTGACATTCCAATAGATGCCAATGGCCCATTGCATTTAGATGGACGAGTCGTCCCTAGACTATATTATCAAGAATGATTTTAAATCCTTAATAAAAGATAGGGACGTGAAAAAATTTTTTTGAGAAACTTTTCTCTTTCTGGGCGAATATCTCAAAAAGTTTTTAAGATATCGGAGCGAAATTTTTTTTATATTAAACTAGAATAAATAAGGATTATTTTGAGCACGAATTCAAAAAAAAATTCCAGTGCCAAACAGAATGGCAGAGGCTCAAAGTTGAGATTTTGCCGATTTCGGAAGGTCAAAAGTTAGTCTCTTATTTTTCCTTTTTTTTTTTTTTTTTTTCTTTTTTTCTTTTTTTCTTTTTTTTTCATTCTTTTCTTCAATTTTCAAATTTTTAGACAAAGCTACAGGTTTCCCTGCTGGACCGATTTGGATGAAATTTAAAATACAAATAGATACTATCAAAAACCCGATACCTTTGATATAAAATTTCATTTTGGATAAAAAGTGACTTTTTGAGGGGTATTCAAAATTTCAAATTTGTCCTATCTTTAACGTGGCGAAAAGACAATTTTGACTATTTTGCTCCCTGATGACGTCATCTAGGAACATATCTATTAATATTAGTAATTTTCATCCCTAATGGAATAACAATTTTTAGGATAAATCCATTCAGATAGAAATACAATAGATTAACGTGATAAGAAGGAGTGCTACCAACATAACAAAAATAAAAAACCTAAAATTTTATAAAATTTGGTGAAATCCTATGTTTATCGTTTCGAATGGATACCAAACGATGTATTTACATTCTACCAACATAACAAAAATAAAAAACCTAAAATTTTATAAAATTTGGTGAAATCCTATGTTTATCGTTTCGAATGAATACCAAACGAAGTATTTACAATCTACCAACATAACAAAAATAAAAAACCTAAAATTTTATAAAATTTGGTGAAATCCTATGTTTATCGTTTCGAATGGATACCAAACGATGTATTTACATTCTACCAACATAACAAAAATGAAAAAACCTAAAATTTTATAAAATTTGGTGAAATCCTATGTTTATCGTTTCGAATGGATACCAAACGATGTATTTACATTCTACCAACATAACAAAAATAAAAAACCTAAAATTTTATAAAATTTGGTGAAATCCTATGTTTATCGTTTTGAATGGATACCAAACGATGTATTTACATTCTACCAACATGACAAAAATAATAAACCTAAAATTTTATAAAATTTAGGGAAATCCTATGTTTATCGTTTTGAATAGATACCAAACGATGTATTAACATCCTACTAACATAACAAAAATAAAAAACCTAAAATTTTATAAAATTTGATGAAATCCTATGTTTATCGTTTTGAATTAATACCAAACGATGTATTTATTTTTTATTGTTTGGAATGCATATTAAAATATCTATTCATGGGATAACTTAATATTTAATAAACAAAAATTATTAAATAATATTTAAATGCAATATTTCACAAAAAGAAGTGAAATCTCAGCCAAAAACATCGGAGATGCAAAAAGGGGCGCCTCGCATTATTTTTGCCCAGCGTCGAGGTGAAATCAAAAAAATGCGCCTCGCTTTTCTGATTTATATAAAAGCGAGGATATATGAAACAAATAAAATTCTGTAGGGGTTTTATTTAAGTGAAAATATTTCCTCGCTTTTATATAAATCAGAAAAGCGAGGCGCATTTTTTTGATTTCACCTCGACGCTGGGCAAAAATAATGCGAGGCGCCCCTTTTTGCATCTCCGATGTTTTTGGCTGAGATATATATATGTATATGAGTTGGTGATCTTATTTTCAATTACCCTTTGTATGGATGTCTATATACACATATATATATATATATATATTTTTTTTTTACATATGCTGGACAAGGTTGGCTTGTTGTTGTATCTTGTCAGAGTGCTTTTTTGATTTTTGAAATTGTGGCAAATTTATAAAATTAACCGTTATTTAAGCCCAGATTAAATCTGAATCTTGTTTTGTACGTTAAAATTTATATATCAATGAACAACCAATTTGAAATGTCAAATAAGTTAGCATTCAATTTTTAATTCAATAGATGCAACTCTCCCATGAATACTCGTTGTAATAGCCCAAGTTCGATGTCCAAGTGACGTTTGTATCTCAATTTTTACTTTTTTTCTTACTATTGTAATATACCATTCCCTTAATCTTTGCATACCAAAACAAATCAATCACTGCAAGTCAAGAATTTCAACTTCAGTATTTTGTCTTTGGATGGAAAGTTTTTTTTTTCTATTTCTCTCTTTCTCTTACCTATATATACATATAGGTAAGAGAAAGTAAAAATTGATTTTTTTTTTTTTTTAATTCATTTATTCCACGCGCCAACAAAGAGGCGATTTGGGTAAAGTTTGAATAATCGCTTCATGCCCAAGCCCGGGAAAGTTAAGGGGGAGGGTAAACACGTCATCACCCCCTCCCTCCCCCCTCTCCAAATGCTTAGATTCGATCTCCAGCTGATATTCGGCTCGCTTATTAACGTTGGACAATCACTTTGCCTAGCTCAAAGAGTATAAGTATAAGTATACTCTTTGCCCTATTCTTTTAGTAAGGAGATGCCCAACGCCCCCTGCTCAAGTCGCCTGAGAGGCTTCAGAGTGTTCACATCGTCTCCGTGTTGTTCTTATCAAAGTTTTTATCCATCATGGCCGCCTCCTTGCTGCACGCTGTTGATCTCTTGGACTTCCTCGTTGTTTTCAAAGGTTTTTTACATTTTTATTTCTATATCGTTGAATAAATTTAATTAACAAATAATAAATAAGCAAACGTAGATATATTTTATAATTAATATTTCATATTTATCTATAAAAATCATTATCCAATATACGATTGATCAAAGCCAAGCTAAAGTTGACTTTTTCACAAAGAATATAAAAAAATTAGAACTCGGGATTTTTTTTATTCATTTACTCAAATGAATTATTTTATCCCATATTGTTTCAAATTATTCTCCTTCACTTGCTATGCGACTATTCTCTCTCTCTCTCTCTCTCTTTCTTTCTTGTTTATCAATCCGATCGACACTCGCCTTTCCACTCAAAATTTCCTCCTTAACCGAAACAAATTTTGCAATTTTCTCGTTGTGTTTGCTAAATTTAATTTCTCTTCTTGATTGAATTTCTTTCTTTTTATATTATTAATCTTATATAGTGACAAAACCTGTTCAGACAAGTTGAACCCACCAATTCAATACATAAGGAGGATCTTTCTATTCAATTTGCATTCGAATATTTTAATTAAAAAATATAAATCTATTATGGGCTTCGCCCCCTGGATCCCCCCTCCAGCTGGCTTAGGCCCGCCTGTGACATACCCTTGCCTTTTATTATGAGAAGCTTGATGTCTAGACAGGGGGGCTTCGAAGAATTATTAACTCAAAAAATTATAGGAATTTCGGGATGAAAATAATTTTCCTGTAATCCCGAGAAGGTCCTCTTTATGCATATAAAATTTCATTTCAAAATTCCAACAGGAATTTTGCCTAAATAGAGCGTGACAGACACACAGACGGACATTGGTGAATTATATATATATATATATATATAGATAAAGAATTATATATATCATGTGTTGGTCCATGAGGTAATTATGAAAAACATATAACCAAGTATTTATTAATTTAAATAAGCGAAAAATGTAGGTACCGCCGGGAGTTGCACCACGGATCTTGTCGATTTACGCTCAACATGCCCTACTGTTGGACCATAGTACGCACTCGCTTATTTAAATTATGATAGATCGCTGATTTCAGTCTACTGAATCTACTGAAATCAGCGATCTATCATAATTTAAATAAGCGAGTGCGTACTGTGGTCCAACAGTAGGGCATGTTGAGCGTAAATCGACAAGATCCGTGGTGCAACTCCCGGCGATACCTACATTTTTCGCTTATTTAAATTAATAAATACTTGGTTATATGTTTTTCATAATTACCTTATATATATAGATATTTATTTCTCATATCCAAGACTAATGTCATAATTTATTTGAAAAATTAATTATCTATTAATTGAAAACTGACTTTACAATTTATCAAATACTGTATAATTTTTCTAATTCTCTTTCTTCTTGTCTTTCTAGTGTCTCAAGGGATAACTTGTCTACCTTCCCTTCAGGCTTTACAAGCAGACGGGCAACACGTCCCTTAACAGAGAGGTCTTCACATTGGCAAGGCGTCTTTGACGGCCAGGATCTCTACGATATCTGCATTTTGGTAAATACATTTATATTTTATATTAACTATTAATTGAAATATTGTCGCTGGACCGCACGTTTAAGGATAGGTCAGCATTTGATGAACTCCTCTCACATCATCTTTAATTAGTAGATATTTCGATTTTGGTGGAAGACTCGTGCCAAACGTCGGTCTCTTGCTTCTCTGAATATCAGAGACAGGCAGATGGACATTGGCGAATTATATATATATAAATAGGCGCGGTTTGAGAGCATAGCCAGGGTGTCTCTTTCTAGCATTGGGGAGGATTTTTTCTTTTATTGATTCTTTATAAAAAGAAATTCTTAAATCTTTGATATGACTCTGATATATTTGAGCCAGAAAATTTCTCTTTCGAACTAGAGGGGGTTTTCTTACTTGCTTTTACCTCTAAATCTATTTGATTAATATAAAATACAGTGCTTAGAAGTTTGAATGCAGCCTTTCACATATTTTAATAAATATAATTTGATATATTAAATTCCTTTGTTTCTTAACCGATCTTAATGAAATGAAATTTTATGATATTAATAATTTATTAGAATTGTTCAAATAAATTATATTTATTAAAAATTTTGAAAATCTCTTGAGCAATCGCTGGGACTGCAGCGAATTGCTTGCCAAAGTAGGCGTTAGAGTCCCAGCTTTTGCTCTGAGATCTGGCTCGATGTTTTATCCAGACAGAGCGCGTACAAGGATGTTGGAAAAGTCTCCGATACCAGTGGCGTAGTGAGCTTAACTCGCGCCCGGGGCACAATACCTTTTTAGCGCTCCCCCCCCCCTTTGAAAACCATATAATATTATATGTAAAATATACAAAATTATTATATTATACTGGCACTAATTTTAAAATATATTTTCCAGAAATCAATTATAATAAAAATAAAAATTATCCAGCAATTTTTTGTTTTGCGGACCATTTGGCTCCCCCTTTGGAAGTAGCGCCCGGGGCATGATGACCCCCCTTGCTCCCCCTCGCTACGCCACTGTCCGATACACAGAATCTGTTCGGAGTACACGCATAGGGAGACCCTCTTGAATTAAGGACTTTTTTATTAAGAATTTTTTATTTTTCTTGTTTGCCCTCATGTTCTTTAAGTTTATCTCTGTTTACTTAATATTAATATTCATGAAATGTTTATGTAATTAACCCCTCACTCTCTATAATTGAACATTTGCCTGTAGAGAGTTAACTGTAACTGTATGTATTTGAAGTTATAGTTAAATAAATAAATAAAAATATGTGAAAGCTTATTATGTTTTGATTCAGGTGGAGACGAACAAAATGAGGAGAGAAACCTCGAAAATGTAGCTGCAGTCGTCCAGCAATAAATCGTAAACAAAAAAAAATCAAATTGTTTTTATCCTCTTGTTCGTCTCCACCTGAACAAAAACAGAATAAGCTTTCACATACATATAATTTATGATATATTAAATTCCTTTGTTTCTTAACCGATCTAAATGAAATTTATAATATAGCTCCATATTGGCCTAAAAAATAAATACAATTTTTTTTTTCTTTTCTTGCAAGTGATTCTTATCTCAATTGTAATTAAGTGATATTCTAATAAATATTTTTTTTTTTTTTTTCAGATGTCCGGGAGTGTCTCCAGTGAAATAGTGATTCAATGTTAGTGTTAGTGATTGTGTCGACCGTGCAAGGATCCCTGCTTCGGACAACGTCGAGCTGCTTCGGACAACGTCGAGCAACCGCCAGAGGTAAATATTTTATTATTATTACTACCATTTACACAAACACAGAGGGCCTTTCAGAGATAATTCGAGACCTAAATAGTGAAAAGTTGGATTTTTTCTACTTCCCCTTTTTTTTCTTTTACAATTTAAATGTCTTTCCACATTCCCTTTCTTTCCCTAGATGTTTGTCTAGTCTTGAGCTCAAATATTGAGAGGCTCTTCGTCTTGCACCCCTCTCCCTCCTCTGAAAGCCCCTCACACACATACAAATGCATAAATAAAATATAAAATTACTAAATTCTTTTTTTTTTTTACAGATTTCGAGAACTTCGAGCAGCCAGAGAACAAATGTAAGTTTTAGCATCGTGTAAAGGATATTAAAGGGTTTGGTGCGCCATCCCAACGAGAGGGATTTTATTCTTTTAGAACTTGCAGCTACTTCTCGTGAAGCCATTAGTGGAGAAATCAACGAGAATTCCTTCCATTCTAGGCCTCTGTTGGATATTCTTTGTTTTTGTTGTTGTTCAGGTGTTTGTTCTCTAATCTTTGGTTAGTTCGTTTTGTGTTAGGAACCCTTGCTTTGTTTTTCATTTAGGATCCAAACAGAGAGCTGAAATGAAAGAATTTCTCGTTGATTCCTTCCAAGAACGATTCATGAGGAGATGTGGTCAGATCAAAGCCCAGGTTCTCAGTGTTCTTGTTGTGTTGTTTGCGAAAAGTCGTTTTTGTTTACGCATTTAGGAGTCTGAAATGTTTTTGTATCTTTGAGGATGGGCTTGAGGTGGCTCTATGGGTTTAAATGAGTCAGGGAAGGTTGCAGTTTCTCCAGGAATAGCCTGGAGGGTTCAAATTGCAATCCTTTTGGGGCTAGGGACAGACTCGAGGGCTCCACCGATCTGATGGTGGGGACGGGGTCACACACGCATTTATTCTTCGTCTTTTCTGATTGTAGATTAGGTAGGATCTCTTGCACGTTGGCCCCCGCACTCATTTGCTCGTAACCCAAAAAATCACTTTCATTCTCACTGATATGCTATGGTTTCTTCAGACTCTCGGTTTTTACGGTTTTTTTTTTTATTTCTATAAGACAAGAAAGGCAAAACTCTCTTGCTCTTTTTCTATTTTTATTTTCCTTTGCTGCAAACCCTTTTTTGTTGTAGTAAATGAAAATAAAACTTTTTTGTGTTTTTTTTCAGTTTAGTGAATATGTGAATGTGATTTAGAGAAAACTTTGAATTTCCTCGCTAATAAAAGGTAAATATTAACAAATGCATTTGATATCTAATTTAAAATTTACCTTAAACTTATTTTTAAATTTTTTTTTTTAGGTCGACTACTTGTTCTTATTAATTTTAATAAACCAAAAGTGAGAAGAGTGATGTGCTTAGTTACATCACACTTTATAATAAATAGCCAGCGATGGTGAAAAAGAAAGTCTTTTGCTTTTTAATTCTTCACAGAGAGGGCATAAAATAAAAGACAGAAAGTTGAATGTAACTCTCATATTAGAATAGAAATCTTGAATTTGCAATCAAAGTCAAAATCTCTTAAATTTCTTCTTTTATTCTGAAATGGAATTAATAATCTCCACGAGTTCCGAGCAAGGAACATTTCATATTGAAGATTAGAATCTGTAAATTTTAAATTGAAATGGAATTGTTTTTTGGACTCAAATCAAATACTCAAAAGGTAAATTGTTTATTAATATAAAATCCGTGCAGATTGAATTTTTTCCTTTTTATTAATTGGAATGATTCTATTTTCAGGTTGAACTACGATGACGATATTCTAACGAATTCGACCCTCTAGTCAAATGCCATTCAGAAAGTTTTTATTTATAAATTTTGAAGTTTATTCAGAGAGACAAACTTGAATGCAACAAGCTTCCATTTATCCAGCTGTTTTTATTTCATTTTTACATCAACAAATGAATCAATGAAATAATTCTCTTCTCAACTTGTCTTCACTTCATATCCACACCTGAGGACAGATCTCTTTACAAATTGAAATTGATGGAGAATCAGCAGCCAGTTTGATGGACCAAATTCACTTTTTGTGAGTTAATACCCTACAAGATCATTATACTTTTAAAATAGAGAGTAGAATATTTAATTATAAGAACACAATAAGCAACTAGAGAGGACATCTTCTCAATGGATCGTGGCTCATCGAAGAGCTTTAAGCCTCTCAATTAATTTTTTTTTTTTTTTAAGGAACCTCCACTCTCTAAAAACGTGTCTCTTTTAAAAGACACTTCCAGGCTCGCCGGAGGATGCCTGGTCCCATGGTCCCCCCCCCCTCCAGCCCTAGTCCTAGTTACGCCCATGTTAAATTAGATCAGTGGTTTCCAAACTTTATGTTACTACGCCTCCCTTAAAAATATTTATTTTTATAACGCCCCCCCCCCCCCCTTTTATAAAATAATACAAACACAAAAATTCTTATTGCAAAAATATTTTATAATACAAGCTATTATATTTTTTATTATTATAAGACCAACAATCACACTAGTCCGCGCTTCCCTAGGGAGAATTTTTCTTACTACGTCATACGAAATAAAGGATAGATAGATAGATATAAGTAAATCTAAATTAATGGACTAATAATTAAGGGTGATTTTCTTCTTTGATAGATTGATAAATTGAAAAAAAAAAAGAAAGAAAAAAAAGGGAATAATTTTGTGCGTTGTCTCGTCTGACAGGAGAACGATTTATATCAATATCTTGATGGCCGTTTTGTTGATAGATGGGGGCGAAGGGGGAGGGGGGTGGCTTCTCCCGTTATAGAATTCGGAAGGGCGTAGTCTTCCCTTTCGGTTTAAAGAAAAGATAACCCGATTTTAAAATAGCCATAATTAATTTGCCAACTGAGTGAGAGGAGAGAGAGAGAGAGAGAGAGAGAGCTTTAACTAACCATTGGCAGTCCTTAGAGACTATTATTAGAACTATCTCCATTTACGCTTTATGCAAATCAAGTGTAATTATATACGATTACAATTCTGTGTGTGTGTGTAAATCATTCTAGAAAAATATATAGATACACAACAACCTATAATCGACTTAAGGGCTTATGATGTTATCTTTGAAAAATAATTGATTAATTTCTATAGGGCTACATTTATACACTTTAGTAAAGTTGAATATCAAAGCACAAGGCCGGGGTCCTTTCAGGTTCATCCACAAATTCTCATTTCGTTCCTACAGACTGTGTAGAGGGGTAGCCAGGATGCAGGGACGTCATTTGAGGGGGGATAGGGCATTTGCACCCCCCCCCCCAGACTTTGGAAGACAATAGTAAATTCTGAGCCTAGACCCCTACATACCTACAAACTCACACTTTCTCTTTATAAGTATAGAAAAAATCTGGTGTGACTGATCGCACAGCACACATCTTTCTCCTACCTTCGATAATCGAAAGTTGTGTTCTCTGCTTGTCACACCAGACTATATATATATATATATATATATATATATATTTAGTTTCCGACAGTACAGTACATTCGAATTTTAGGATGTAAAATAAATAAGTGTGGGAAATATTTTTATATTTTGTTACCAAAGCAACCATTTCTCCTATCTGTCCTATGAAGTACAAGAGTAAAGTGGTCTTCAGAAGCTTTCATTGGCAAAATGAGAATATACATTTGAAAGAGTATCTAAAAAATAATTTATTTTTGAATTTTAATCAAAATCTTTGGAGCTAATTTTGAGAAAATAAAAAAAAAAAAAAAAAAACTGAAAAAGTGCGATTTTGATTAAAAGCTTATTTTCACGGTCCCGGGGGGTGTTTAACTTAAATATAAAAATTTCAACCTCCTAGCTCAATTCCTTCATGCTTAAAATTGAACACACACAGACATACAGACCATGTCGCGAAAACCACTTTTTTGAGCCACTGTTAAACACTTTTCGTGCTGCAACTTTTCGAACTGAAAAATTTGAATTACGCTCTTACACAGTTCAGGGCATAAGAAGTATGATATTTTTCAACAGAAAATTCAAAAAAATGATTTTCGAACAAAAGTGGAGTTAGACACTTTTCTACTGAGAGCGTCGATATAAATATAGATAAGAGAAAGTAATATAGAAGTATATATGTTTATCTTCTTCTTCTGTCCTCGTCTTATTCCCGTGATGCGGGGTCGGCGGACGTCACCTTTCCCTCCACATCATGCGTGTTTGCGACCGAGAAAGATAGAACAGGCCGGCCCGTCACACGGTCTGACGCCTGTTGAAAAGAGGAAGGAAGAGACAGGCCCACAAAGAACAGAAGGACTGCATGACCCAACTCGGGCAGCTCGTGGTCGCGATCCACGTTCCCACAAGGTGTGGGCCCCTGATCTAAGTTGATTTATTAATTCCATTTATCCTAATAAACAAATGGAATCGCTTATGGCCTCTGGTCACTGCAAGACCTTAAAGCCCTCACACCTCAAAATTAGAGTTCAATATTTAAACTTTTAAAAAGGAGAAAGAGAAATATGGCCTTAACTTAATTTTTTTTAATGTTGATCGAAGTTGGAAGAGAAAGTGGAATTTGAGCCTGCGTCAATACATCGTTCAAATACGATCTTTCTTCAGAAAATCTTGGACACTCTATGATAATCTGGTTAAGATCCCCCGTTTTTCCACACTCACAGAGCGGAGAGTCTTAAACTCCTATGCCGGAAATGATCCATGATTAAAATGCATTCTAGAGATAGATGTAATTTTATGTGTTTGAACCAAGGATATAGTGAAACGTTAGAATTCACTAATCCAGCCGTTCTCAAAGTGTGTTCCGCGGAACCCTAGGGTTCCGCGATACCCCTGCAGGGGTTCCGCAAGAATTCAGACAAAAAAAATCAAAACACCTCTCTCTGGTCGAACATTTTGATGCGAGCGTATCACGAGGGGCAGCCGAACTTAGTCGCCACCCACGACAGTACAATTTTACTATCCCGCCACCGCCGATATCTACTTGTGCGCGCTCACAAAGTTGAAATTGTTTACACCGCATTTTTTCATTTTTAAAAACAATTGTTTTATTGTAGGGTTCCGTCAAGAATTTCGCTTTCCAAAAGGGTTTCGTCACCAAAAAAGTTTGAGAACCGCTACATTAATCCATAAGAAATTACTTTCTTGGGGGACTCGAACCAAATCTTCCACTCCTCTAAATAATCTCTCTTTAGTTGGCTGAAGGCATCAACCCATGTTGTAAAGAGGATGTTTGCTCCTTCTTTGGCAAGTTGGTCTGACATCAGATACACCAGCATGAGCGGGAATCCAAAGAAATTCTACAATGAATTTGCCTCAATTTGCAAATTTTATTCAAAATAATGAAACCAAGAATCCTTAGCTCATAATAGGGCGGCGTTAAAAGAGCAGAGATCACACTTTTAGAGTCAGAGCAAATTAAAATCCATCTACGGGTTTCTAAACTGTAAAAAGAATTAGGATGAATATTTTTGTTTTTCTATAATTTGTTAAAAAAGAAAGAAGCCATTGAAAATGATTCTTTTTTTTTTTGCAATTTGTCTCAAGCCCAAGGGCTAAAGGGCAGAGACAGGCGTTTGTTAAAATAAAAAGATTTTTTTCTCAGTTATGTTTGTATGTTAATTTAAATGCGATCTGATAATGAAGCCAAGAGGAAGGGACCTTGTATTTTTTTTTTTTTTATATATTTTGTTCTTATCTGAAGAGGTCTTTAAGAGAGCCAAGCCGGGGCGGCCCCTGTGGGCTTAATTATCCGCAAATATTGGATGTCGACCCGGAGGCGCCGTCTAATGGGCCGACAATCGCCTTGTTTGTGTTGTCTCTCCCTCTCTCTTTCTCTTTCTCTCCACCCTCCTCCCAATCTCCATCATCCCGTCTTTAAAAACAAAAAAAAAAAAGAGGAAAAAAGAAGTCTTATAATAGTTTACTCAAGATAACATTATATTATCTTTAAAATTTAAATGAGATTTTTTTTTAACAGAAGGTAAAGTTTTTTTTTTTTTTTTTTTTTAAACATTCACACTTTTTTTCTCATTCACACTCACAATCACACACACATTCACACAGTCTTTTCGGCAAATTAGGTGAAAATAAGGGTCAACCTCGGAATGAAAGATAATAAGCTGAATTTTTGTATGGACCTTTATTTTGGCATTCTAAATGATGTCTCAAAAGTCACATATGATCACGTGTCCGCGTCACGCGGTATTCCAGGTCAAAGGTCACGAAAATCAGTTTTTCGCGAATATCTCGTTTCCTATACCTTAAATGATATTTGGACCTATTATAAAAGTTGTAGAGGATAAAATTCTCTACAATTTATATCTGAAGCATTTTTTTATACGACTAACCGTTTTTGAGGTAGAGCGTAAAGAGTGCGTAGCGCATAGCCTTATATGGCTTAATGCACGTAATGTGTGACTCATGGTATCGTACGGTATTGTAAGTCGTATAAAGTTTATTATTGATTAAAAAACAACTGCCATTATTTACTTACTAATTATTAATTATTTATATTTAATTATCTCTTTAACTCTTATATTTAACTATAGTGATTTTATACTTTTAATTCTGTTTTCTTAGACCATTTAATATAAGGATAGCGGATACCATAGACGCAAATACAAACCTCCTGGACCCCATAGTTCAGACAGTGTGGTTTCCAGTACCACCCTGGACCATCCCTAAACCAAAAATCATTTGGGATCTTGCTAGATTCAAAAAGTCGTCAACGAACCCGCAAATATTCAAAAACGCATTCATTCAAACTATCAATAGATTCCCTGGCTATACGCAAGTCTACACAGATGGTTCCAAAACTGAAAACAATGTTGGCTGCTCCTTTGTAATCAACAACTTCTGCAAATCATTCAGGCTTTCACAAGTAACAAGTATTTTCTCAGCAGAACTGAAAGCAATAGAAACAGCACTCTTTTACATCAACCGTCAAGTGAATATAACAAATATAATAATAATTGCAGATTCGAGAAGCGCACTACAGGCCCTAGAAAAATTCTACTCTCTCCACCCAGTAATACAAAATATACAAATATTGAACCTCAAACTAACAATCAAAGGAGCTGACGTCGTATATCTATGGATTCCGAGCCACATAGGTTTGCCAGGAAATGAAAAGGCTGACCAACTTGCTAAACTCTCCATCCAAAACTCCAGCATAATGTACAATAGTCATCTCTACGAAGACGTAAGAACTCACCTAAAAAATGCAATTATAAATAAATGGAAGGAAGAATGGTCACAACAAAAAGGAAACAAACTACACACCATAATGCCCAATATCCATGCACAAAAACTCTCAGTGTCAAGGAAGGAACAAGTCATCTACACAAGACTCCGAATCGGCCATACATATTTCTCCCACGGATACCTCATTAATAGACAAGACCCACCCTGGTGCCCAAACTGCAATAGCCCGACCACCACGGATCATATACTTTTTACCTGCCCTGTCTATGCCACTATAAGAACTAAACACAACATCACATCCAATAGAATCTTGAAAATCGAAGATGCTATTCAAAACATAGTGAGCTTCCTCAAGGAAATTAACCTCTTCGACTTCATCTAAAATTTATAGGAATGTTATTTATAGTATATTCTTATATCATGTTCTTATACTATTGTTATTTATATTATGTTCCTTTATTACTAATGTTATTTATGCTATGTTCTCATACTAATGTTATTTATATTATGTTCTTATACTAATGTTATCTATACTATGTTCTTATACATATATTTTTATACATATTCTTGTATGAGGTGCAAGATAGCCTAGGTGCTGATGCACCCAGAAAAGCAAATAAATAAAAAAAAAAAAAAAAAAAAAAAAATTCTGTTTTATATTAAATATCTTAATTATATTTTACGTAGAAAAAACATGTACACGAATATAATATATTTTATTTATATCTGATGTGTTCGTATGAGGGGAATAAAATGAATACAGTTGATTTCAAGACTCTATCTTTATTTACCTCGATTAAATTTTACAAGCATTGTTGTTCTCAACAACGTTAAGTTATGAACATGTACATAGTGTTGAACTTAGCCACGATACATCATTACCTCCCCTTTCGTTAGAAGCTCAATCTCCGGGGTGGTACTCCCTTGTTCACTCTTGTAGATTGTCTGGGAAGTCTTCTTTCTTCTGTTTCTTGTTCTACTTCTATATATTCTTTTTCCCTTACGGCCACTAAATTGTTTCCACTCCACACTTTACCGTTGTCTAGTCGATATGTGTCCTTCCCGAGTACTTCGATTACTTTAAAAACTTTCGAGTACGGTGCCATGCCTTTCGGAACATGAGGTAGCTTTGTTCTCACCTGATCCCCTACTTTGAATCTTGATTCGTCTTTTCTGTTTCTTTCTCTTCCAGGTGTGTTCTGTCTTTCTTCTTTCGACTCTTCTCTCTTTACGTTGTCTCTGTTTTCTATAAAATTTCTTCTTGGTTCGAAATTTGTCCTCGCCTCTCTCCCAAACATTAGTTCTGCTGGAGATGGTTGATGAGGTGTTGAGGAAGTTGTTCTGAAATTGAATAATAATTCTTGAATACCTTCATCAAATCTTTTCCGTGCGGCATAAAATGTTTGGACTCCATATTTCAAATATCTGTTGAAAACTTCGACTAGTCCGTTCCTTTGCGGATCATAATTGGGCGTTCTCCAATGTAAAATATCTCTCGAGTGTAGAAATTCACTAAATTCATGTGATGTGAAATTCGTACCATTATCGCTCACTATTATATCTGGGTTGCCAAATCGCGCAAATACTTCTTGTAGCCACTTTATTACTTTTGATGACGTTATATTGTCCGTTAGCAGGATTTCCGGAAACTTTGAGTAATAGTCAATTATAACTACAATGTACCTTTGATGCCTTGGTGCGTTTGCAAATGGTCCGGTTACATCTATCGCCACTTTTGACCAAGGTTTTTCAGGTACAGGAATTTTCTCAGGGGTGTTCTTTTGATGCTTGTGTGATTTTTCACTATCTTGGCAGGGTACACAATATTTAACAAATTGTTCAATGTCTTTGTCTTGACCTGGCCACCAATAACTTCTTCTCATCTGTCTCTTCATTCTTACGATGCCTGGATGTCCTTCGTGTGCTTTCTTCAGAAGGAAGTGTCGAAATGATGCTGGGACGATTATTCTAAAATCTCGCACGAGTATATTGTCTTCAATTGTTAAATCGTCTTTCACTCTATAATATGCTTGCAACTCGTTAGGTTTAATTTCGTGTTTCATTGGCCATCCCTGTTTAATGTAATTGAAAATCTTTCTACAAATTTCGTCGTTTGCTTGTTGTTCTTGAATCGTTGCTAAGGATATATTTTCCGATGCTTCTATACTTTTACAGTAAATGTCAATGTTGTCGTTGTTTTCCGATGGCGTTCTCGATAGATAATCTGCCAATCCGTTCTCTTCCCCCTTCACGTAGGACAGAGTATAGTCAAAAATGGACAATCTTTCTAACCATCTTGCGAACTTCGCTGTCTGTCGGGCTTTCGCGTATTTTGTTAATAGCGTTTTTAGTGCTAAGTGATCGCTTCTTAATGTAAAGTGTCTTCCTAAAAGAAATTTTTCCCAAAGCTCACAGGCCCATACACATGCTAGTGCTTCGCGCTCTCCCACGTGGTAATTCCGTTCTGCTTGGGATAACGTGTGTGACGCGTATGCAATCGGAACTTCTTTACCGTCCTGTATTTGACTTAAGACTTCTCCGACCCCTACGTCTGATGCGTCTGTAGTAACAATCGTTTCCGCGTGCATGTCAAATATCGCTAAAATGTTGTTGCTTGTAATAATCTTCTTCAATTTAAAAAATGCATTGTCTTCACGCCATGTCCACTGAAATCTTCTGTTTTTCCTTGTTAGCGCTCTTAATGGCTCTGCTATGCTGGCTAGACCAGGAATAAACTTTGAATAAAAATTAATCGCTCCTAAAAATGATTGCACCTGTTTAATTGTTGTCGGCTTAGGTGTCTCTAAGATAGCTTCAATATTTTTCGGATCAGACTGGATGCCCCTTCTCGATATTAAATGTCCTAAATATTTTATTGACTCTTTGCTAAATTCACATTTTGATATGTTTAATCTGAACCCGTTATCGTTTAAAGCTTTTAAAACGTTTTTGAGACTCCTGTCGTGTTCCACTTGCGTCTTGCCGTAGACTATAATATCGTCGATGTATGCTTGACAATTCTCGCAATCAGCTAGTGTTGTTTGAACTGCTTTTTGGAAAATCGAAGCTGAATCCTTCAGACCCATCGGTAGACGATTATATGCGAATAATCCGTGTGGTGTAATTGTCGTCGTCAACCCCTTGGAGTTGTCATCTAGCTCGAGGTGAAAATATCCTTTTCTCAAATCCAATTTTGTAAAATGATTAGCTCCTTTCAATTCTAGAAAAATATCTGTAATGTTAGGAATAGGGTGTAAGTTAGGTATGACGTATTTATTCAAAGATGTAAAATCTGTAGTAATTCTTAAGGACCCGTCAGGTTTAGGTACAACTACAAGTCCGCTAACCCATTCGCTTTTTTCTACTCGGGACCATATTCCTTCTCTCTCCATCTTTTCGCATTCTTTTATAACGGCTTCTCTCCAAAAATAAGGAATCGATCTTAGTTTTGTCTGGGTTGGAACAGAGTTTTCTTTTAATAAAATTTCATGTTTAAATTTTTTGAAAGTTCCCAATTTGTCACTAAGTAAATTTGGAAAATTGTTTAAATATTCGTTCCTCTCTTGAATTGTTGAAATTTTTAGCTCTTTCCCGTTTATATTTATCTCTAGCTTTTCTATAAGATCTATTCCCACTATTGGTTTTAAATCATTTGTTGTTATGTAAATTAATGATTTAATTTCCTTATTCCCAAATTTTATTTCGAATGTAAATTTCCCTAGAATTTTCTTAATCTCACTGCCATCAAAATTTTTTATTTCGTTCTCATACTTCATAAACCTAATGTTCGATTTAAGATTTTTAAATACTTCTAATGTTATTGTAGAAATATCTGAACCCGTGTCTACCATTGCGTTATATTTCACTCTTCCGGAGTCCTTTGTTTTAATTTCTAAATTAATTTGCATTTGTTTTCGCCGTTCATTTAAAGATAGATCATTGATAATTGTTCGTGTTGTTTTCCCCGTTTTAAAATTTTGTTCCGTCTTTGACAAACATACGTTTGAAAAGTGGTTCATTTTACCGCATTTCTTGCAAAACTTTCCTTTCGCGGGACATTCTTCGGATAAATGAAAATGAAACTCACTACCGCATCCTAAACATTTCTTTTTGCTATAATTGTGATTTATTTTGTTTTTATTTAAATTAGTTAATGCATTTTTCGGGTCATTTGGCTTATTTTTAATTGGAATTTTATTATTGAAATTCGATCTGTTACTTATTTTTGAAATTGATTTATCACAATTATAATTCTTATTTTTTTGTAATAAAATAGAATCTTTCGACGCTGATTCGTCTGCTAATAAAATTTGAATAAATTTGTCATAATCTACTTTTGTTTCAGAAAGGAGTTTTTCTTGCGTTAGTTTTGATTTACATCCTATTACTAATTGCTCTGCTATTAATCGTTTCTCTAGCTCCGGGTCTTTATAATCGCATTTTATAATGAGGGTACGTAGGTCAGTTACGAACGCGTTTACAGATTCGCTCCCGTTTTGAAATCGCGACCTGAATTCAAATGCGGCCCTCACTTGATTAATTTTTGGCTTAAATAAATTTTCAAGTTCTTTTAAAAATTCTACGTGATTAAGTAAGGAGCGTCTTTCGTAAAAAGCGTAAGCCATCGATATACGCCGACCCTCAGCGCCCAAGAATTGGCATATATATAAATTTTTTGCCTTATCATCTAACTTCTTCGTTTCGCTAACATATCTATCAGTTAAGAAAAAGAAATCTTCGACTGTTGTTAACCAAATTTACCAAGGAATTGAAGGCTCACCTGGTATTGGTAGAAATTCATCCGGGATCATTATTTTATTTGTCGTCATTTTTGCGTTATTTTTCCCTTGAAATTACTTTTTATCCTCGTCGCCACTTGATGTGTTCGTATGAGGGGAATAAAATGAATACAGTTGATTTCAAGACTCTATCTTTATTTACCTCGATTAAATTTTACAAGCATTGTTGTTCTCAACAACGTTAAGTTATGAACATGTACATAGTGTTGAACTTAGCCACGATACATCAATATCTTTATTTATCATTCATATATCGCATATGATACATTTATTACAATTTCAGTTCAAATATTGGGTGGATTTTGGTTGACCTTACTTACATATTTAGCAAATGGAACTTAATTCCCTTATTCTTCTTCCGGTCGGTCACTAATTTGTGATTCGTTAACATCATCCTCGTTATAATAATAATATTTGTCTCCAAACCTTTAAGGACTTCGTGGTCATTTGCACTCTCTTCATCAGGATTATTTTGATATGTTGAAACGTTGTGGCAAGCTTGTCCGTTTCACTAGCCACAAGCTAGAGAACATTTTAACTCCGATTTCCTGCATCCCCAGCGTGGAGACAACCATTCTTGCAGTTGCAAAATATTGTGTTTAACAGTTCAGCTAGTGCTGGGGGTAATAATGTAGTTATTGGTCCCAGGAGTTAATTTTGCCTCAACGCTTCATCATATCAAAATAATCCTGATGAACAAGAGAGTGCATATGACACCGAGGTCCTTGAAGGTATCGAGACAAATATTATCCATAACAAGGATGATATAGAACGAATCACAAATACTGACCAACCAGAAGAAGAAGAAGTAGAGAAGCTCCATTTGCTAATTATAATTAAAGTCAACCAAAATCTACCTAAAATTTGAACTGAAATTGTAATCATCATCATATCATCATACGATAATATTAACTTCCGTTCCTTGAGTGTATGTGCCTGCTGTTCTCTCGCTGATTGGCTAGAGTTACAGGAAGTGAGCGGGAGAGAGAAATTCGAAACTTTAGAATTTTGCAATTGCTTCGCCTTCGGCGAGTTACAACGTTTCCAAACAATAAGCAAGAATAAATTTGAAGCATTTGCTTTCCGAAGGCGAGCAAGGGGATCCAGGGGGCGTAGCCGAAGGCGCGCTTTACCACATGCAAATGTATCATGCGATATATGAATGATAAATAAAGATATAAATAAAATATATTATATTCGTGTACATGTTTTTTCTACGTAAAATATAATTAAGATATACTGTATAATATAAAACAGAATTAAAAGTATAAAATCACTATAGTTAAATATAAGAGTTAAAGAGATAATTAAATATAAATAATTAATAATTAGTAAGTAAATAATGGCAGTTGTTTTTTAATCAATAATAAACTTTATACGACTTACAATACCGTACGATACCACGAGTCACACATTACGTGCATTAAGCCATATAAGGCTATGCGCTGCGCACTCTTTACGCTCTACCTCAAAAACGGTTAGTCGTATAAAAAAATGCTTCAGATATAAATTGTAGAGAATTTTATCCTCTACAACTTTTATAATAGGTCCAAATATCATTTAAGGTATAGGAAACGAGATATTCGCGAAAAACTGATTTTCGTGACCTTTGACCTGGAATACCGCGTGACGCGGACACGTGATCATATGTGACTTTTGAGACATCATTTAGAATGCCAAAATAAAGGTCCATACAAAAATTCAGCTTATTATCTTTCATTCCGAGGTGAAACCCTAATTTGACTGGGCTATTAAGACTTTAGACGATAACCGTTATTTATTATTATACATATTGGGGTCCAGGCATTCTTATATAAGCCATTTGGTATCCAAATGCCTTATATAAAATCATCTGGGGACTGCCTGGGGTCCGAACCCGCGACGTTTGGTATACGAGGTTAGCACGCTAACCTCTACGCCATGCCCCGAGGGCTTTCTTAATTATCAGAAGGTAAAGTTAATGTAATCGAAATTGATCTGATTTTTACCTTTTTAAGATCTTTGTTGCTTTCTTAGAACTTTAAAAATTTAATTTCCAATTCCGTTTGGATTTTGTTTTAGATTTTTCATTTTATTTTTATAACGGTTGTCGTTTGATAGTCATTTGTTAATATTTTTTTTTTCTGCCTCATAATCATACTATATAATAAAAGCCTAAGAGGGTGTCCGATGTGTGAAACAACCAATCAGGCCTCAGGGATAGCTCTGATTGGCGAAATACAGAGAGGGCGGAGTCGGAGAGGCAAATTCAAAATTTTTTTTTTAACCAGGAGAGATATCAATTTGGTTTCTTCCCTAAAACCTTCCCTTGATAAGAATCTAAATTCGTTGTTTCAGAGTTTCTTGAAATTCGGCAGCCCCCCCCCCCCAAAAAAAAAAAAAAAAAAAAAAAATTTAATTCTTCTATTTCTTCAAATATTAACATGCTTTTTTGAATTTAAAATTCTTGAATGAATATCTATCGAGGGGTTTAAAAGTTTAAAGACCTTTTGTGTAATTGCCCCCCCCCCCCCCCGAAATTTTTAACTCTTCGGTTTCTTCAAATATTAACATGCTTTTTTGTATTTAAAATTCTTGAATGAATATCTATCTAGGGGTTTAAAAGTTTAAATATTTTTTGTATAATTGCCCCCCCCCCCCGAAATTTTTAATTCTTCTATTTCTTCAAATATTAACATGCTTTTTTGGATTTAAAATTCTTGAATGAATATCTATCTAGGGGTATAATAGATTTTATAAAGTTTGCCCTTGATCGGGTGTCATTTATAATAAATATTATGCAGTTAGCTCCAGGATTGGATGCTATTTATGATAGATGATTTTCTGCTGGCTCCAGGATGGGTACCAGTTAGGATGAATTTTCGTTTCCCGTTGCCAAATTGTCGTTGAAGATGGTTGATGGTGGGGGAAGGGTTCACACGCACACACACCAAATGACAACACGAAATTTTTGGGTTAACAATTATTAATTAACACGTAATTGGTTTAATTCTTCTTTAAAATGATACAGTAATAATATGAATAACGATAAAAATGTATAACAGGTAACAAGTTGAAGAAACGTAAAAAAAATATTTTAATTAGAGAAAAAAAAAACTGGGTCATTAATTAACCAGAAAAAAGTATTAATACATAAGGGTTATGTAATAAAAAAAAATATAATAATATTGACAAGGGCTGTCGTATTAATTTTGCAGGACGCAAAAATATTGTGAATAACCAATGCAACTGTTCAGGACGAGAGTCACAAAGCAATTGAATTGTGCTCGTGTCGTTCGCATGAGGCGACGGAAATTTTATACAAAAGTCGTTAAAAATACGTTAGAAAATTTTTAGAGAAAATAAACGGATTTTCTACTTTAGAAAAATAAAAAAAATTGGATAAAATAAAAAAAATAAAATTGGGAATTTAGAATTGAAATTAAATTATATTAAAATAATTAATTTGCCGGTTACAATCTCCCCCTCTGATTCCAATAACGTCTCGATGAGGAATCAGCCCACCGAAACAGGCAAATTCTTACGGGGCCTACCTCTCTTACGCAAAGGAGTCACAGGTGAAGAGTGTGAAGCAGTGACGGCGCTAGCTTATTCTCAGTGGGGGGGGCAGGAGTGGGGCAAACTTATCAACAGGGGGGGCAGTCAATAAATATATAGGCTACATCAACAGAGAAACAAAAAATCTGGTGTGACTCGTGGCACCAGATTTTTTGTGGGACCTTAGGAAGCGACAGAAGTTTCGGCCAAATTTCAGCCGAAACTTCGTCCTGCCCGAAACCTGAGTTTGAAAAGATGGGATTATGCTCCTATACTAAAAATCGGGTGAAATTCGCACTTAAAAAAAGGTCAAATGATTTTCGCAAGAGCAAAAATTGGAAATTTTATTTAAAAAAAGATGAATTTTGTATGGGAAATTTTAAGAAAAAGTTTAAAACAAGTTTCGATTTCGGTCGAAACTAAAATTGAAAGCCAAAATTCGGTTTCGGTTGAAAATCTTGTTTCGGTCGGACTCTAGTCTACATAGGCGTATTTAGTTTCCAACAGTACGGAACATTTTTTTTTGACGTGACAACGTCTTACAAATCATGTGTCTATAGTGGCATGTTAGGAGGGGCTTGCACGAAAAAGTTTATTGGCTTGAATAACTCCTCTGTCTTAAGAGGTATAATTATGAGAAATATACGGTTAGAAAGAATGAGTTTTCAGCTAAAGATTTCACCATTTATTCTTTTCCTATCATTTAATTTTACCGCGCTGCGGTAAATTCTAATTTGAAAGTTTAAACCCCTGTAGATTCCGAACGGCTAATCAGATCAGACTAAATGGGATGTCATTTGGTGCAGAAAGAAAACCTCTAATAGAATAAATAAAAAAATCCCGAGTAATTAACTCCAAAATTGGTTTTTTTCTCGAAAAACCTCATTTTTTAGGCAAAAAAATATCGAAAAATAGCCCTACTTGTGCAACGCATAGCGACTTGACCATAAAAGCTACATTAAATCTAAATATAGTTTTAGAAAGAGTGGTTCAATACCCCCAGGGCTTTTTTTCTGTTTTTTGATATGAGGTGATTTTACCGCATGATAGCACTCGGCGGGATTTCGTTTTTCGAAATTTTAAACCCCTGTAGATTCCGAACGGCTAATCAGATCTGATAAATGAGAAGTCATTTAGTGCAGAAAGATAACCTCTAATAAAATAAATAAAAAAATCCCGAGTAATTAACTCCAAAATTAATTTTTTTTTCGAAAAACCTCACTTTTTAAGCATAAGTCGCCCTTAATGGATAAAAGTTTGACCACACCTGTCATATATTGTTTCAATGAAAATGTTTGAACATGTTTATTTATGAAAACAAACTACTAGTAAAAAAACAAAAAACAATACTTTCTCTCTTTATATTTCAATATAGGTAAGAGAAAAAAAATTTTTTTTGAAATCAAGCAAAAGACGTTGTCACGTTAAAAAGCCACCGGCTGTGTAGAAGACACAGCTAACACCTAATTTTTTTTTTAAACATTCACACTTTTTTTCTCATTCACACAGTCTTTTCGGCAACTTAGGCCATTTAAGACTTTTACGATAACCGTTATTTATGAATTTATCTATATTGGGGTCCAGGGGCTACTTACTAATACGCCCCCCCCCCAAAAAAAAAACAAAAATAAAGTTTTTTTTAGTATGTAAAAGGCTATTGTGGCCTTCATGCCAACAGTTTTTTACACAGTTTTTGACACAACTTTTGAAATAGTTATACATAGCTTACAATATTTGTTTAAATAAAGTTATTTAAAAAATTTTCAAGATTTCCTAAACAAAGAGTTACAATAATTTATCGATAACAGATTCGGACAGAGGATTTCCTGGAGAATCTGGGGGTATGGAAAATTTTTTGAAAATTAGCCACTGAAATCTGCGTTTTTAGCTATCCTGAGTCTTGAAAAGATCAAACTTGATTTGAGCTTAAAGGGCCCGGGCCACCCGAGGAAAAAATTTCAAGAAAATGATTTTTTTAAATTGAAATTTTAAGATTTGAGCTAAAGGGCCCGGGCCCCCTGAGGAAAAAAATTTCAAGAAAATGATTTTTTTAAATTGAAATTTTAAGATTTGAGCTAAAGGGCCCGGGCCCCCCTGAGGAAAAAATTTCAAGAAAATGATTTTTTTTTTATTTGAAATTTTAACCATGAAAATTATTTTTTATTAGAATTTTAAGGTAAGAGAGCAATGGGCCCGGGCCCCCCGGGGATATAGCCCTCCCTACCCCCCTGTCTGCGGCCCTGAGTACGAGAGTAAAGTGTGCTTCAAAAGATTCCAAGGGCAATATACATTTTAAAGAGGATCTAAAAAATGTCACACCACTAGCACGTACAGGGAAATATTTTCAGTTTTGGTTGGCAGGCTTCCTCACTATCTCCTGAGAAATATGAAAGCCCAGAAATCTTTGTGAAAGATATTGGCAATGAGCAGAATTTCTCAAAATCAGTATCAATTTCTATATCTCTTCTATATCAAAAAAAATAAAATTGGGAATTTAGAATTGAAATTAAATTATATTAAAATAATTAATTTGCCGGTTACAGGGGTTTAAAAGTTTAAATATTTTTTGTATAATGCCCCCCCCCCCCCCGAAATTTTTAATTTTTCTGTTTCTTCAAATATTAACATGCTTTTTTGGATTTAAAATTCTTGAATGAATATCTATCAAGGTGTTTAAAAGTATGAATATTTATTGTTCAATTGCCCCCCCCCCCCGAAATTTTTATTTTAAAATTCTTGATTTTTTTTAATAGGTCCCTGTCCGCCTGATTTCATTTGCATGCCCGTTGGCCCGAATCAGTTTATTAAAGGGAAATTTAGGCTTGCTTCTTGCCCGTAATTTTCTCATGGCCTTCAAAACCCAGAGGCCGGGCAGGGCGAATACTCAAATTTTAAACTTGATTCATTGTATTTTCATTTAGGCAAAAATAATATGGGCTTTAAAATTAAGAGAAAAACTACTGATCACGCACCGAGACGCCGCCCGCCAGGGCCAAGTTGAGATGGGCGCGGCGAAGCCGCGCCTTTCTCAACTATATTATTATATTGAAGTAAAAAGTATTTTAATAAAATAGGTTTTGTTAAGGTGCGCGTCTCGAAAAACCGTTAGAAGACGATTGACTACCGAGTTATTCGAGGCAGCAAGAGATGGCGTTAATTTTTCCCATAGGGATACAAGAGATTTATTCCATTTCAATTCCAGCTAATTAATTAAGGTTAAAAAATTAATTATTTTTTAACACAATGATTACTAATTTAATTATCTTTAAGATATAGAGCGAGATTTTTAAAAAATATCTTTTATTTAATGCGATTAATCTAAAAAAAAATTTATTTTTTCGAAAGTCAAAAAAAGGGCTTCTATAAGTTATAGATATTTTAAATAGCTTTAATTAAAAAAAAAATTGAAGTCAATAGCTTCAAAATTGTGGCCGCAATCTGCCAAAATTAGCACACCAGGACGCGCACCCAGGGGCGGATCAAAGGGGGGGGGGCTTATTATTATAAAAACTAGTATTCTAAAGAAATTATGATTTCCGCTCTTTAATTTCAATTGAATTTGTTACCAATCAATTTAAATGAATAAGAAAGGGGTCTAAATGGCAATAGATGCCGACAAAGTCCTTAAATAAAAAAAAAATTTAAAAAAATCGCCCCCCCCGACAAAATTGCATTAATCCGCCACTGCGCGCACCTTAATGCATATTCTGCCTACAATTTGGCTTATTAAGGTCTCAGGGTGCCAATTTTGGGACTTTCCAGCGGCCACAATTTTGAAGCTATCGACCTCAAATTTTTTTTAAATTAAAGCTATTTAAAATATCTACAAATAATAGAACCCCTTTTTTTGATTTTCAAAAAAAAAAAAAAATTTTTTTTAGATTAATCGCATTAAATAAAAGATATTTTAAAAAAAGGAGCTCTATAAGTTGTAGATAATTAAATTAGTAATCATTGTGTTAAAAAATAATTAATTTTTTGCCTTTAATTAATTAGCTGGAAAGTCTAGAATGAAATGGAACAAGTTGCGTGTATTCCAATAGGGGAACACTAACGCCATCTCTTGCCGCCTAGAGTCAATCGTGTTTTAACGGTTTTAACGCGCACCCTAAGAAATAAACACACTCCCACACTTATTTATTGTAATTGTTTAAAACATATTATTTAATATTTTATTATAAGTAGCTATCTAGAATCATGGGAGGCCTGGCGATAGTCCCCACGATCGTTTCAGTCAAGTAATGCCAAGTGCAGAGAAGTCTCGGGTGGGTGATCCCAACATGTAGAACGTCGCCCGGTATCTATCGATTATTAACTTTGCCCATCAACCGTAGGTTGGGCAGGTAAAGTTAATGTAATCGTAAAAAAAAAATCGAAATTTTTCTGAAGCTGCCAAAATGCGTTTTGAGCTCCCCTGAATCCATTTAAATAGTTTTTGGAATGATGTCTGTGTGTGTGTGTGTATGTCTGTGGTAATTTTTTTCGTCAACGAAAACTCAAAAACTATTCATCCAATTGCTTTGAAATTTTGCACACATAAACTAGAGGTAAAGCTTAAGAACTGAAAAGCTTTTGGTAAACATCGGACCATTAGGGAGAGCTCTAGGGGGGGACAAAAATTTTTTTCTTAAATAACCTATAATTTTTTATATATATTCAGAAACTAGACTTCCTCCCGAGTAAAATGATATATAACATGTATAACATCGGACCATCAGGGGGGCTCTAGGGGGGACAAATGTTTTTTTTTTTGAATAGCGGGTGGGCAAAGTTGTGCGCTCGGCTTAGTCCGACCCTTTATTTTTTAAATATAGCCCTATAGGGCATGGGCGTACCCAGCGAGGGGCAGGGGGGGGACAGCTGCCCCCCCCCCAGAAGCAAAAAAAAAATTAAACGTTTATAAAGTGGTGAAACGAAACAAAATTGGTGGATAGCGGCGGCGAATGATTATTTTTGTTAGGACTCGAGGGCTTTTAGGCCTTTAATTCGAAGGCTTTTCCCCTCTATATTAAAAATAGCTATGTCCCAATCTGGACGACCATGATCTGCCCCCCCCCCCCCCTGAACGACCATGATCTGACCATGCCCCCCTAGATTTGATCCTGGGTACGCCCATGCTATAGGTTCTTTCAAATTCGAAAATTTAATAAAATATACAATTTATATTTATTTCAAAATTTCAAAAATTTCAACATTTCTTAGCACTTTGGTTCCAAACTTTACCGATGATTCATAGATGGCGGTGTGCTATGAATGCTTCCACATCATTAAAGTGTACTTTGAACGATTTTCACGAAAAATTTCACTGATATACTTTTTAAAGAACATCTAAAAAATAGCTAATTTATGAATTTTAAACAAAATCGTTACAGCGAATATATAAAAAAAATAAAGGGTCGGACTAAGCCGAGCGCACAACTTTGCCCACTCACTACTCAAGAAAAAAATATTTGTCCCCCCTAATGGTCCGATGTTTACCAAAAGCTTTTCAGTTCTTGGCCTCTACCCCTAGTTTATGGGTTCAAAATTTCAAAACAATTGAATGAATAGTTTTTGAGATTTCGTTGACGAAAAAACTTACCACAGACATACACACACACACACACACACACACACACACACACAGAGAGAGACACACACACACACACAGACATCATTCCAAAAACTTCTTAAATGGATTCAGGGGACCTCAAAACGCAGCTTCAGAAAAATTTCGATTTTTTTTTTACAATTAACATTAACATTAACTTTACCTGCCCAACCTACGGTTGATGGGCAAAGTTAAAAATCTATTAATAATAGCGTTTCTAAAGTATTATTCATTTTTAATAAATATTTTGAGTTTTTAACTTTTAAGATGAAAGAGTGGGTGGGATCACCCAGGTAATTTAGATTATTAAGATTTCTGTTAATTTAAAATGTACATGAAAAATAGATTTTATATTTTACCTATTATATATTATAGTATTAAAAAAAGAACAGCTCGTTGCATGGAATAAATAATCAGCAATTTTATTAAGAATTGAGTAATCCATGCATTCTCATGTTCCAAAAGGTCAGTTGCAAGAGAAACAATGAAGGGGCATGTTGTTCGTTTGTTTCTTTGGTCCTTGACTTTATTTCCACTTTCAAATGGAAGCCTTCTTTTGGAAGATGTCGTGATGCAGGAAAATAAAATCCCATCAATTGAAGTTTTATCGAACATCACAAAAGAATATTTCAAGCCTTTCGCTACAACATTTATTATTCCAAATGAAACGACGACTTTTCCGTTACAGATATTAATTGAACGATTGAACGACACAATAATCATATCTGAAATTGACAAATTGGAAATAATTATTGAAAAGGAAGAAATTATGTATCGTAGTTTTGGATTTAATGTTATACTCTTTTCTCTGGATACAGAATTTGGAAGATATTTCGAAAATATGGACTCTATCATTCATTTTATGGATTTAAGAAACTCCAATACAACTTTAAACGAAGAGGAGAAAATCAATTTGATCGAATTATTGAGATATGAAAATGAGAGGCGAACATCTTTTATTGATAAATTTAGGAAAGTGATAATTTTTCAATTTACTGATAAAGAATTTGAATTATGGATAGACAATTCATTCGAGCATATAGCAAAGAAAATCCCAAATTTAAAAAAAGCTTATTTCAATCAAAAGCCAAATGCTCATCAACAAAATATTTTTTATTATGAAAATGCCAGGGAAATTTTACACGTACCAAATATTATGGGAAAAGGAAAATTTATTTATGAATATTTAAAAGAAAATTGGAATGCTTCCCAAGTAAAAAAAATACATTCACATAACACTTTTACTTTAATAAATGAGCCAGAGAATTACATAAACCCAAATGTGGAGGCGCTTGATGTATGGAGAATATGCTTTATCGTCCACAAGAGTCCCGAATATCCCCTCTGGCAGAGTCTTCATCGGAGTTTCACTGTTCCTGTTTGGATCACTTGTTTTGTCAGTCTCATCTTTTGTACTTTAGTGTGGCATCTTATCACTCTCTATGGACACCAACAACGGAGATCCATTTATGATACTTTTGCTCGAAATCTAAGTCTTATTATCACAGAACCTGTGGATTGGTTTGTTTATATTGAAGATAATCCGTTGAGAATTCTTTCTGCAAGCATTTTAATCACCTCGATTGTTCTGATCTGTGGATTACAATCTGCATTTTTTTCACTCATGGAATCACCCGGACATTATCCTGACATCAAAACGATTCAAGAAATTGGAACTTTAAATCTGCAAATCATGTGTCAATATTCTGGAGTTTGTGGAAATTTGTTTAGAATAGATACCGGCCCATATTTTAATTTGAATTCTCAGGTATCAAGGGACAGGAAGACGAGTTTAATTTATAGGAAGAATTTTATTGATCTTTATAAAGATCCAAATTCAACTTTGCTATTTCCCTGTGAGATTGCATCTAAAATGTTAAATTCAATACCACTCTATAAAAAAAATTCTCCATCCTTGAAGAGACAGGTGGGATCTTTTTGCTTAAATACGGATATAGTCATTTCCCGTTTATTGACCAACTTCAACTATTCCTATTGAGGATTTATGAGAATGGAATCGCCCAATGGCTAGATGAAATGTTGGTATATAAAACAATCACTATGTCTATTCGAACAAATCAAACTTCTGAATCTACTATCAACAGTTTCTCCTTAAAAGATGTACAAATTGCTTTTATAATTTTGATTATTGGCTATTGTGTTGCAACATTAGTTTTCATATTAGAAATAATATCAAATATTCCCACCATTTGTAGAAAGATCCGTTTTAAACGAAAATTGCAATTTCTTAAATAAAAATGATTTGATGAAATTGCATCTCTTTCCGCTTTTCCTTCATCTTTATTTAAATAATAAATAAATGCACAATTGAACTGAACAGTTACAAAGAAATCTTATATTCCTGCGGTTTGTCTGTCCAGAGAGCAACATGATTTTGTCACTGAAACGGTTGGAGATTGAATAAAATTCGACAAGAGAATACTTTGGAGAGTATCTCGATAGGATCAAGACAACTCACCTTTCAGTAAGTGATATTTGAAACATCTTGATTTAAATATATCATTTAAATTCAGAAATTATTTGAAATAAAACTTTTTTTTAAATCCTTTTAGCTCAAGATTCAAAGAAAATGGTTCTTTGTTAAATGGTCGACCATTCTTTGATACTAGGGAGTATTTCTGGAATGAGAAGGTTCAGACCAGCATCACTGAGGAGGAATGTGCGTAGTTATTGGTTCCTGCCTAGAGATTGATTGATTGATTACACTGTGCTACAAGAAAAAAAGCCCCGAGAAAATTCCTTCAGATTCTTAAGTAAAATGACCTTCTGAATCCAAATATGACCTTCGTTTTCCCCCAGCACATACCGTTTTCGGGGGGTGGCCCCCTATTTATTTCCACCCCTTTTCGTTAATTATACGAAAAAAATTTGGAGGGATGAAAAGGAATATTTTAGCCTTAACATTTCTTCAGAAGGTCTAGAGAAGTGAAAAGTTTAAAAACATTAACATTTGGATTCAAGGGGGGGGATGTGGGGGCGGATTTTGTCCCTTAAAATGCAAAAAAATCATTCAAAATGATCAATTTTTTCTGATTTTTCCCAGTTTTTTTACTGATTTTCTACATATTCCAGCTGACCCACCTCACCCTTCCTTAAACATCCCTCAACTAAAAAAAAAATATATAGGATAAAGCGGGTGGGGTGTGGGCGATTCCGAAGCCCTTGCAAGAAGAATTTTTTTCAATTATTGACAAGAAATAATTTCTACCCCTTTAGATAAAATATGGAAATATTGAAGAACATAGAAGAATCCGTATATATAAGTTTAAATTTGTAAATATCAGCCTAAAAAAATGAAAGTTAGCCGCATATTTGCCAATTTGACCAAGTGAGCTGTGAGTCTTCCATCTTCTTGCAAGAGCTTCGGAATCGCCGACACCCCACCCGCTTTATCCTATATATTTTTTTTTTTTAGTTGAGGGATGTTTAAGGAAGGGTAAGGTGGGTCTGTCAGCTGGAATATGTAGAAAATATATGTGAAAAAATTGTGAAAAATCAGAAAAAATCGATCATTTTGAATGATTTTTTTGCATTTTAAGGGACAAAATCCTCCCCCACATCCCCCCTCCTTGGATCCAAATGTTAATGTTTTTCACTTCTCTAGACCTTCTGAAGAAGTGTTAAGGCTAAAATATTCCTTTTCATTTCTCCAAATTTTTTTCGTGGCCCTATAATTAACGAAAAGGGGTGGAAATAAGTAGGGGGCTACCCCCCGAAAACGATACGTGGTGGGGGAAAACGGAGGTCATATTTGGATTCAGGAGGTCATTTTACTTAAGAATCTGAAGGAATTTTCTCGGGGCTTTTTTTCTTGTAGCACAGTGTTATTTGTGCTCTAAGTTGACTTTACAATGTTTATTTACAATGCTCTCTTATCTTTAAATTCAATATATTCATTTACTTTGCAATTTCCCTACTGTATATTGTAACTTTCAAAGGAAGTAAAGCACCATCTTCTATCAGCCCAATATCTTTGGAATTCCACTCTGAGCTTTCTCTGTCTCAACTATTTCCAGGGGACACTTCTTGATTAGTCCATTTCACCATGTTTTGTATTTTCGTGAAATTTTGTATGTCTTCTTCGTAAAAATCTGCCCCCTGTTCTGATTGCCATTCAATTTTGACACAATTTTCTAGAGCACTGACTTTAACACTTGAGAAAATTTGTCAAGTTTATGTTTTAAATGCAACTTGTTAAGGAAATCAAGAGATCCTTAAATCAAATATAATTTTGAATTTATATTAAAACATTCCACACAAACAAGGGTTGGAAGATTCGGAGGCTGAGTCGATTTTCGATTTGTCGATTTTAAAATCGAAACCAAACAATCGATTTTTGTCTAAAAAAATCGATGTAATGTAATGTCCTGTGATTTAAAGTATATTTTATATATATTACAGGCCTGATGATGGTCACACTAGATTACCGAAACTGTACATTGCAATCAGTTGTCTGCTAATAAAAATGTCTGAAAAATAATTGTTTAAAATTATTTTAAAAAATCTGCACGTCCTCCTTACAAGCTTGATAGTAAACCTTCGGGAATTGATAACTTTTTACCTGTGAAGTATTCTGAAGTTAATGAAGTTTTTACAGGTTATTTGGGGATACTCTAGGATGTCTATCCTAAGTCCTCAACCTCGAGACTCTGTGCTAATTAGGAAGGTGAGGGGTGCAAAAACCTCAAAAATTTTGGACTTTTTTCAGTTGGTTTCCCTATATTTCGTAATCTGAGCATATTTTTTCCACTATAGTCCTATGAAAATTTGTAGAGCATTAAATTTGCTAAAATTTGGTATATAAAACAAATTTGTAGACCCTATTTTAACCGAGATACGGATATGCTCAGATTACAAAATATCAGAAAAAATCTGGTGTGACTGGCGCACAGCACACAACTTTCTCTTACCTTCGGTAATCGAAAGTTGTGTTCTGTGCTTGTCACACCAGATTTTTTGTGTCGACATATATTTAGTTCCCGACAGTACGGAACATATGTCAGAAATTTATAACTATGGGAAAATATTTATATTTTGATACCATGGCAACCATTTCTCCTATCTTTCCTATGAAACACAAGAGTAAAGTGGTCTTCAGAAGATTTCAATTGCAAAATGAGAATATACATTTGAAAGAGGATCTAAAAAATAATTGATTTTTGAATTTAAAAAAAAAATCGTTGGAGCAAATTTTGAGAAAATCGAAAAAAACTGAAAAAGTGCATCAGTAAAGTACTAGTAATCTTTGGCCGATTTTGATTAAAAGCTTATTTTTCCGGTCCCGGTGGGTGTTTAACTTAAATATAAAATTTCAGCCTCATAGCTCAATTCCTTCATGCTTAAAATTGAACACACACACACACCCACCCACACACCCACCCACAGACAGACCATGTCGCGAAAACCACTTTTTTGGATTCAGGGGACCTCAAAACGTGAAGATCCATCAAAATCTCGACATCGAATTTTTGACATGAATCCACTTTGAGGATAACCGTTGTAATATATATTAATCTATTGTGGGTTCAGGCATTTCTATTTAAGCCATCTGGTATCCAAATGGCTTAAATAACACTTTACTCTTGTTCTTCATAGAAAAGATAGGATAAATGGTTGCCATGGTAACAAAATATAAATATTTTCCCATACTTATAAATTTTACTTTCTCTTACCTATGTATATATGTAATATATATATAGAGAGAAAGTATTGGATTCATGTCAAAAATTCGATGTCGAGATTTTGATGGATCTTCACGTTTTGAGGTCCCCTGAATCCAAAAAAGTGGTTTTCGCGACATGGTCTGTCTGTGTGTGGGTGGGTGGGTGGGTGTGTGGGTGGGTGGGTGTGTCTGTGTTCAATTTTAAGGATGAAGGAATTGAGCTACGAGGTTGAAATTTTATATTTAAGTTAAACACCTCCCGGGACCGGAAAAATAAGCTTTTAATCAAAATCGGCCAAAGATTACTAGTACTTTACTGATGTACTTTTTCAGTTTTTTTCGATTTTCTCAAAATTTGCTCCAACGATTTTTTTTTAAATTCAAAAATCAATTATTTTTTAGATGCTCTTTAAAATGTATATTCTCATTTTGCGATTGAAATCTTCTGAAGACCACTTTACTCTTGTATTTCATAGGGAAGATAGGAGAAATGGTTGCCATGGTAACAAAATATAAATATTTTCCCATACTTATAAATTTTACATCTGAATTCAAATGTTCCGTACTGTCGGGAACTAAATATATGTCGACACAAAAAATCTGGTGTGACAAGCACAGTACACAACTTTCGATTACCGAAGGTAAGAGAAAGTTGTGTGCTGTGCGCCAGTCACACCAGATTTTTACATCTTGAAATTTGAATGTACCGTACTGTCGGAAACAAAATACATGTCGACACAAAAAATCTGGTGTGACAAGCACAGTACTCAATTTTCTCTTGCCGAAGGGTAAGAGAAAGTTGTGTGCTGTGCGACCAGTCATATTTTATTTATAAAGTGATGTCATGGAAGGTGTAATTTAATATCAAATATGTCTGAATAATTTATTGTAGAAAAAAAGAGATTAGTTAAATAAAATATTCCTCTTATATAATTTATTACTAAAACTTTCAATCTTGATTAAAATGATGCAATGACTATTTTTTTTTTTTTTTTTTTTTTATCATATAACATTGAGAGTTTAGCGCATTATCTATTAAAGAGATTATCTTCTTTCTTTTCTGTAGTCTAGCACTCCTAATATCTCCTCCCTATTAAAGAGCGTAAAAGATAAATAAAAGAATTCAGCCAACTTTCATACCATGTTGTAAACCACCGGTTCTCGTCTGATCACCGAAGTTAAGCAACATTGGGCACGCTCAGTACTTGGATGGGTGACCGCCTGGGAACACCGTGTGAAGTTGACATACAATTTTTTTCATTTTTTTTTCTTATTAATATTAATTTTAATTAATACAAACCATTTTTAAAAATTATTTTTCAATTGAGTATACAAATATAAAAACAAATATTATGATGTTCTTAGCATGAAGCAAATTTCTAAAAAATTCGAAATTATTTTCATTATATACACACACATAAACAATAGACAAATGTTTGGCTTATGGACATATTTTAACAGCTCTATTACTCAAAAGACTTTTAAACAACTGAAGATGGATCAATAAATGTGACCGAAACGTCTTGTTGAAAGGAGTTTATTTATTCAATAGAGGCTTTTCTCCGTCTCTCGTCTTATCAATAAAACGATTTCAGAAAATAAACTGACATTTTATTTATTTTGCTTTGAAATTATTTTTTTGTAGTGAAATTTTTCGTGGAAATTGTTTGAAGTACACTTTACTGACGTGGAAGCATTTGTAGCTCAACGCCATCAATGAATCGCGTGGTCAAGTTTGGAATGTAAGTGCTAAGAGCAACTAAATAGATCTCGACACAAAAAAATCTGGTGTGACAAGCACAGTACACAATTTTCTCTTGCCAAAGGGTAAGAGAAAGTTGTGTGCTGTGCGACCAGTCACACCAGATTTTTTAAATGCTTTTTTTCCCTTTCGTGCTTATTTTACGTATATTTATAAAATTTTTAAAATAATTCAAAAATTCCTGTAAAGCAAATCCTTCGTTCGGTAAATGCGTAAATTTTGCCTTAGGCAGGCTTTGCCCCACCTCCCCCTGGACCCCCCCATAATCTGACTCAGTGGCGCAACCAGGATTTGCTCCTGGGGGGGGGTTTGACTAGACGCGCAGCCCCTCTTTGGCGGGCGGAGCGACTAGATGGGGGTCTTCGCCCCCTGCCATCCCCCCCCAATGGCTCGGGTCCGCCGACATCGGACCTTCGCCTTTTTTCTTTATTTGCCCTTTTAGCCTTATCCATAGGGTTAAGAAAATTATTACAAAAATGAGGAATATAAAAATAAAAATCTGATGTGACTGGCGCACAGTACACAACTTTCTCTTACCTTCGGTAATCCAAAGTTGTGTTCTGTGCTTGTCACACCAGATTTTTTGTGTCGACATATATTTAGTTCCCGACAGTACGGAACATTTGAATTCAGATGTAAAATTTATAAGTATGGGAAAATATTTATATTTTGTTACCATGGCAACCATTTCTCCTATCTTCCCTATGAAGCACAAGAGTAAAGTGGTCTTCAGAAGATTTCAATTGCAAAATGAGAATATACATTTGAAAGAGCATCTAAAAAATAATTGATTTTTGAATTTTAATCAAAATCGTTAGAGCGAATTTTGAGAAAATCGAAAAAAACTGAAAAAGTACATCAGTAAAGTACTAGTACTCTTTGGCCGATTTTGATTAAAAGCTTATTTTTCCGGTCCCGGGGGTGTTTAACTTATATATAAAATTTCAGCCTCATAGCTCAATTCCTTCATGCTTAAAAGTGAACACAGACAGACAGACAGACACACACACACACACAGACAGACCGTGTCGCGAAAACCACTTTTTTGGATTTAGGGGACCTCAAAACGTGAAGATCCATCAAAATCTCGACATCGAATTTTTGACATGAATCTAATAGTTTCTCTCTATATATATATTACATATATACATAGGTAAGAGAAAGTAAAAGTGGGTTTCGCGACATGGCCTGTCTGTGTGTGTGTGGGTGTGTGTGTGTGTGTTCAATTTTAAGCATGAAGGAATTGAGCTACGAGGTTGAAATTTTATATTTAAGTTAAACACCCAGAGGCGTACCGAGGCAGTTGGGGGCCTGGGGCGGCACTAGAAGAGGGGGCCTTATATTGAATTTTTTTTTGGGGGGGTACTCATCTTTAAATATCTTTCTCCTCCATACATAAAAATATTTTTAAAATACCGTATATCCCTGAACCCCAAGGGTCCCGGGACCTCCCGAAGAGAAATTTTCATTAAATTTTGATTTTTTAACTAAATTTTTCGGTTTTTATTTGAGCCCTGAGGGCCCCGGGACCTCCCGAAGAGAAATTTTCATTAAATTTTGATTTTTTAACTAAATTTTTCACTTTTTATTTGAGCCCTGAGGGCCCCGGGGCCTCTTAAAGAGAAATTTTCATTAAATTTTGATTTTTTTTATGTAAATTTTTCGGTTTTTACTTGAGCTCTGAGGGCCCCGAGTCCTCACAAGAGAAATTTTGATTAAATTTTGATTTTTTTTATGTAAATTTTTCGGTTTTTACTTGAGCTCTGAGGGCCCCGAGTCCTCACAAGAGAAATTTTGATTAAATTTTGATTTTTTTTATGTAAATTTTTCGGTTTTTACTTGAGCTCTGAGGGCCCCGAGTCCTCACAAGAGAAATTTTCATTAAATTTTGATTTTTTTTATGTAAATTTTTCGGTTTTTACTTGAGCTCTGAGGGCCCCGAGTCCTCACAAGAGAAATTTTCATTAAATTTTGATTATTTAACTAAATTTTTCGGTTTTTACTTGAGCTCTGAGGGCCCCTGAGTCCTCACAAGAGAAATTTTCATTAAATTTTGATTATTTAACTAAATTTTTCGGTTTTTACTTGAGCCCTGAGGGCCCCGAGTCCTCACAAGAGAAATTTTCATTAAATTTTGATTATTTAACTAAATTTTTCGGTTTTTACTTGAGCTCTGAGGGCCCCGAGTCCTCACAAGAGAAATTTTCATTAAATTTTGATTATTTAACTAAATTTTTCGGTTTTTACTTGAGCCCTGAGGGCCCCGAGTCCTCACAAGAGAAATTTTCATTAAATTTTGATTTTTTTAACTAAATTTTTCGGTTTTTACTTGAGCCCTGAGGGCCCCGAGTCCTCACAAGAGAAATTTTCATTAAATTTTGATTATTTAACTAAATTTTTCGGTTTTTACTTGAGCCCTGAGGGCCCCGGGGCCTCACAAGAGAAATTTTCATTAAATTTTGATTTTTTAACTAAATTTTTCGGTTTTTACTTGAGCCCTGAGGGCCCCGGGGCCTCACAAGAGAAATTTTCATTAAATTTGATTAGGTTTTTACTTGAAACCTGAGGGCCCCGGGACCTCACGAAGAGAAATTTTCTTTAAATTTTGATTTTTTAACTAAATTTTTTGGTTTTTACTTGAGCCCTGAGGGCCCCGAGGCCTCTTAAAGAGAAATTTTCATTAAATTTTTTTTACTTTCTCTTACCTATGTATATATGTAATATATATATAGAGAGAAAGTATTGGTTTCATGTCAAAAATTCGATGTCGAGATTTTGATGGATCTTCACGTTTTGAGGTCCCCTGAATCCAAAAAAGTGGTTTTCGCGACATGGTCTGTCTGTGTGTGTGTGTGTGGGTGGGTGTGTGGGTGGGGTGTGTGTGTGGGTGGGTGTGTGTGTGTGTGTTCAATTTTAAGCATGAAGGAATTGTATTTGTAATAATATATAGAAATTTGAATTTTTTTTTCTCCCTGGGTCCTGGGGGGGGTTAAAACCCTAAAAACCCCCCCCTGGTTGCCCTCACTGATGTAAATATATAAAAAAAAGCGAGTGGGATGGGTTAGAAATTTCAACTAATATTTAAAAAATCTGGTGTGGACTGGCGCACAGCACACAACTTTCTCTTACCCTTCGGTAAGTAGAAATTTGTGCACCGAGATGGTCACATCAGATTTTTTGTGTCGAGATATATTTAGTTTTTTTTTTTTTTTTTTTTGGAATGGGTGCATAAGGTCCGAAGACCTATAATGACCAATAGTCACATGCAGCCAGGAAGAAAATAAAAACAAAAAGGAGAAGCATAAAGGGGAAACTCAACTGCGGGAACTGAGAAGATGCCTGTTGAGGTTAGACTTGAAAGTCTGAAGATTGTAGGTTTTGGGGAAGATAGACGCAGGGAGCTTGTTCCAATCACGGGAGGTCATGGGGACAAAGGAAGAATGAAATTGTTTTGTTCTGTTAGTCGTGATCTGAACAGCATAGGGATGCTGGGAAGATGCCTCTCTTGTGTTCCGTGAATATGTTGCATTGGGTGGGATAATTGATTTTAATTCGGCAGAGCATTGACCATGGTAATACCTGTAGAAGAGAGATAGTGCAGATACTCTTCTTCTATGATCTAGTGACTGTAAGGATGCAGTAAGGGTAGAATCACCTATCAGTCTAATTGCACGCCTCTGTATGGCTTCCAAGGAGGAGAGAGCGTCTTTCGACGCCCCTCGCCAAAGGTGGGAACAATATTCAAGACACGGCCGAATTTGGGCTTTATAGAGGATTAGGAGTTGTTGGGAGGAAAAGTAACGCTTCGTTTTGAATAGGAAACCCAATTTCCTTGCGGTAGATTTAACCACAGAAGAGATGTGGTTGCTCCAGGAGAGATCAGATGTAACTGTCACTCCCAGAACAGAAAATGAATCTTTGAACTCGAGACTATTATTGCTGTAAATAAGGGAGGGCAAATCCTATTTTTTTGTCTAGAAATTAAACAACATTGGGTTTTTTGGGAATTGAATTTTACTTGATTGAGGTTTCCCATTCCTCCAAGAGACCAAGATCATCATTTATCGACGACACAGCCCCCCAGACGACCAGTGGATGAGGTTTCACCAGTCCTGACTGAGTGCAGGGTACTGTCATCAGCAAAGCAATGAATTGGGTTGGAGGTTACTCCCATGAGATCGTTAATGTACATAAGGAATAGGGGTGGGAGAGAGGACAGAACCCTGGGGAACACCTGCGTTGATTGAATGCGGAATAGAAGACACACCGTCGACTACAACCGAGATCTTTCGCTCCGTTAGAAAGCTCTTGATCCACTGGCACAGCTCAGAGGATAGGCCAAAAGATGGAAGTTTAGCATAAAGATTTTTATGCCATACCTGATCGAAAGCCTTCGAAATGTCAAGAGCAACTGCAATAGTTTCCCCTTTCATTTCCATGGCTTTGTTCCAGAGGTGTGTGACAAAGCTCAAAATATCCCCAGTCGAACGAGCATGCCTGAAACCATATTGCCTATCATTCATCATTCCGCAATGTTCCAGATGATTTAAAATTTGAATGTTGAGGGCTTTTCCATAATTTTGGATAGTATGGAGGTTATTGCGATTGGGCGATAGTTGCTGGGAAGAGAGGAGTCACCTTTTTGGGAATGGGTTGAATATTCGCCAATTTCCAAGAGTCGGGAAAATTTCCCGAGGAAAATGAGAGGTTGAACAACCTGGATAATATTGGGACCAATTCAGGGAACATTTTTTAATGACGATGGGGGGAATACCGTCAGGGCCTGGGGATTTGTCGATTTCCGATAGCACCTTAGTTTCAAACTTGCATTTTAAATGTTGACTGCTTCAAATAAACTATGGTTATTTTTAAAATTTTAATCTCATATTTGGACATTTTATACACAATATAGAATCGTAAATAAATACAAAATTTCGTAAGAATTGGAAAAAAAAAAATTTTAAATGCCTAAAAGTTCCAAAGGGGACCCCTTTTTGAATCGAAATTAACATACAAATCCCTATAGGAAATTAACATTGGCCAAATGCGAAGATAAGGTGGAAAGGGAATTTAAAAAGAGTAGAGAGAGACTCTATATTTACCCTTACTTTAATTTATTCATACTGAAGATAATCAGGTTTTTTTATTTGTCTGCCAGACGATGTTGTTCTATCTTTGTTGTCTATATTTACCCTTACTTTAATTTATTCATACTGAAGATAATCAGGTTTTTTTATTTGTCTGCCAGACGATGTTGTTCTATCTTTGTTGTCTATATTTACCCTTACTTTAATTTATTCATACTGAAGATAATCAGGTTTTTTTTATTTGTCTGCCAGACGATGTTGTTCTATCTTTGTTGTCTATATTTACCCTTACTTTAATTTATTCATACTGAAGATAATCAGGTTTTTTTATTTGTCTGCCAGACGATGTTGTTCTATCTTTGTTGTCTATATTTACCCTTACTTTAATTTATTGATACTGAAGATAATCAGGTTTTTTTATTGGTCTGCCAGACGATGTTGTTGGCACTATGGCATTAGTTGTTGCTTTGTTTTGGTTTTTTTGCTACCAGGAAGAAATTTAGTAAAAATTATTATCCATTTCAGATTTTACTTTTTAGAATTTAAAATATTGTCTTGAGGAATATATATAATGGCCAGATTAATGAAAAATTTTGTTCAATAGTGCACTTTAGAAAAAGATTAATTATTACCAGTAGTTATTTGATGTCAAGTGAGCAACGACCGTTGGCAGCAACGAAAGGGAGCAAAGAGGAAAAGAAAAATTGTACAGTACGTTCGAATAAAAATAGAGCCCAAATTTAAATAGGGTTTATTTATCTTTCATGCAGAAATAAAATAATTAAACAGATTAAGATCAATAGAACTTGTTTAAAAGTATTGTTGGTATGTTTTTAATTAATTTATTTAGGGGATTTGTACCGGAAAAAATGATTTCAAATTTTGAATATGTTTCTCAATTTTTTTTTTTACCGTTGCTGTGCATGTGCTGTGTTAAGACTATATACATTCAATAGAGCTTGTTTAAAAGTATTGTTGGCATTTTTTTCATTAATTTATCTAGGGGACTTGTACCGGAAAAAATGATTTCAAATTTTGTATATGTTTCTCAATTTTTTTTTTACCGTTGCTGTGCATGTGCTGTGTTAAGACTATATACATTCAATAGAGCTTGTTTAAAAGTATTGTTGGGATTTTTTTCATTAATTTATCTAGGGGACTTGTACCGGAAAAAATGATTTCAAATTTTGAATATGTTTCTCAATTTTTTTTTACCGTTGCTGTGCATGTGCTGTGTTAAGACTATATACATTCAATAGAGCTTGTTTAAAAGTATTGTTGGGATTTTTTTCATTAATTTATCTAGGGGACTTGTACCGGAAAAAATGATTTCAAATTTTGAATATGTTTCTCAATTTTTTTTTTACCGTTGCTGTACATGTGCTGTGTTAAGACTATATACATTCAATAGAGCTTGTTTAAAAGTATTGTTGGGATTTTTTTCATTAATTTATCTAGGGGACTTGTACCGGAAAAAATGATTTCAAATTTTGAATATGTTTCTCAATTTTTTTTTTACCGTTGCTGTGCATGTGCTGTGTTAAGACTATATACATTCAATAGAGCTTGTTTAAAAGTATTGTTGGGATTTTTTTCATTAATTTATCTAGGGGACTTGTACCGGAAAAAATGATTTCAAATTTTGTATATGTTTCTCAATTTTTTTTTTTACCGTTGCTGTGCATGTGCTGTGTTAAGACTATATACATTCAATAGAGCTTGTTTAAAAGTATTGTTGGGATTTTTTTCATTAATTTATCTAGGGGACTTGTACCGGAAAAAATGATTTCAAATTTTGAATATGTTTCTCAATTTTTTTTTTACCGTTGCTGTGCATGTGCTGTGTTAAGACTATATACATTCAATAGAGCTTGTTTAAAAGTATTGTTGGGATTTTTTTCATTAATTTATCTAGGGGACTTGTACCGGAAAAAATGATTTCAAATTTTGAATATGTTTCTCAATTTTTTTTTTACCGTTGCTGTACATGTGCTGTGTTAAGACTATATACATTCAATAGAGCTTGTTTAAAAGTATTGTTGGGATTTTTTTCATTAATTTATCTAGGGGACTTGTACCGGAAAAAATGATTTCAAATTTTGAATATGTTTCTCAATTTTTTTTTTACCGTTGCTGTGCATGTGCTGTGTTAAGACTATATACATTCAATAGAGCTTGTTTAAAAGTATTGTTGGGATTTTTTTCATTAATTTATCTAGGGGACTTGTACCGGAAAAAATGATTTCAAATTTTGTATATGTTTCTCAATTTTTTTTTTACCGTTGCTGTGCATGTGCTGTGTTAAGACTATATACATTCAATAGAGCTTGTTTAAAAGTATTGTTGGGATGTTTTTCATTAATTTATCTAGGGGACTTGTACCGGAAAAAATGATTTCAAATTTTGAATATGTTTCTCAATTTTTTTTTTTTACCGTTGCTGTGCATGTGCTGTGTTAAGACTATATACATTCAATAGAGCTTGTTTAAAAGTATTGTTGGGATTTTTTTCATTAATTTATCTAGGGGACTTGTACCGGAAAAAATGATTTCAAATTTTGAATATGTTTCTCAATTTTTTTTTTACCGTTGCTGTGCATGTGCTGTGTTAAGACTATATACATTCAATAGAGCTTGTTTAAAAGTATTGTTGGGATTTTTTTCATTAATTTATCTAGGGGACTTGTACCGGAAAAAATGATTTCAAATTTTGAATATGTTTCTCAATTTTTTTTTTTACCGTTGCTGTACATGTGCTGTGTTAAGACTATATACATTCAATAGAGCTTGTTTAAAAGTATTGTTGGGATTTTTTTCATTAATTTATCTAGGGGACTTGTACCGGAAAAAATGATTTCAAATTTTGAATATGTTTCTCAATTTTTTTTTACCGTTGCTGTACATGTGCTGTGTTAAGACTATATACATTCAATAGAGCTTGTTTAAAAGTATTGTTGGGATTTTTTTCATTAATTTATCTAGGGGACTTGTACCGGAAAAAATGATTTCAAATTTTGTATATGTTTCTCAATTTTTTTTTTTTACCGTTGCTGTGCATGTGCTGTGTTAAGACTATATACATTCAATAGAGCTTGTTTAAAAGTATTGTTGGGATTTTTTTCATTAATTTATCTAGGGGACTTGTACCGGAAAAAATGATTTCAAATTTTGAATATGTTTCTCAATTTTTTTTTTTTTACCGTTGCTGTGCATGTGCTGTGTTAAGACTATATACATTCAATAGAGCTTGTTTAAAAGTATTGTTGGGATTTTTTTCATTAATTTATCTAGGGGACTTGTACCGGAAAAAATGATTTCAAATTTTGAATATGATTCTCAATTTTTTTTTTTACCGTTGCTGTGCATGTGCTGTGTTAAGACTATATACATTCAATAGAGCTTGTTTAAAAGTATTGTTGGGATTTTTTTCATTAATTTATCTAGGGGACTTGTACCGGAAAAAATGATTTCAAATTTTGTATATGTTTCTCAATTTTTTTTTTACCGTTGCTGTACATGTGCTGTGTTAAGACTATATACATTCAATAGAGCTTGTTTAAAAGTATTGTTGGGATTTTTTTCATTAATTTATCTAGGGGACTTGTACCGGAAAAAATGATTTCAAATTTTGAATATGTTTCTCAATTTTTTTTTTTACCGTTGCTATGCATGTGCTGTGTTAAGACTATATACATTCAATAGAGCTTGTTTAAAAGTATTGTTGGGATTTTTTTCATTAATTTATCTAGGGGACTTGTACCGGAAAAAATGATTTCAAATTTTGAATATGTTTCTCAATTTTTTTTTTACCGTTGCTGTGCATGTGCTGTGTTAAGACTATATACATTCAATAGAGCTTGTTTAAAAGTATTGTTGGGATTTTTTCATTAATTTATCTAGGGGACTTGTACCGGAAAAAATGATTTCAAATTTTGAATATGTTTCTCAATTTTTTTTTTACCGTTGCTGTACATGTGCTGTGTTAAGACTATATACATTCAATAGAGCTTGTTTAAAAGTATTGTTGGGATTTTTTCATTAATTTATCTAGGGGACTTGTACCGGAAAAAATGATTTCAAATTTTGAATATGTTTCTCAATTTTTTTTTTACCGTTGCTGTACATGTGCTGTGTTAAGACTATATACATTCAATAGAGCTTGTTTAAAAGTATTGTTGGGATTTTTTTCATTAATTTATCTAGGGGACTTGTACCGGAAAAAATGATTTCAAATTTTGAATATGTTTCTCAATTTTTTTTTTTACCGTTGCTGTACATGTGCTGTGTTAAGACTATATACATTCAATAGAGCTTGTTTAAAAGTATTGTTGGGATTTTTTTCATTAATTTATCTAGGGGACTTGTACCGGAAAAAATGATTTCAAATTTTGAATATGTTTCTCAATTTTTTTTTTTACCGTTGCTGTATATGTGCTGTGTTAAGACTATATACATTCAATAGAGCTTGTTTAAAAGTATTGTTGGGATTTTTTTCATTAATTTATCTAGGGGACTTGTACCGGAAAAAATGATTTCAAATTTTGAATATGTTTCTCAATTTTTTTTTTTACCGTTGCTGTATATGTGCTGTGTTAAGACTATATACATTCAATAGAGCTTGTTTAAAAGTATTGTTGGGATTTTTTTCATTAATTTATCTAGGGGACTTGTACCGGAAAAAATGATTTCAAATTTTGTATATGTTTCTCAATTTTTTTTTTACCGTTGCTGTATATGTGCTGTGTTAAGACTATATACATTCAATAGACCTTGTTTAAAAGTATTGTTGGGATTTTTTTCATTAATTTATCTAGGGGACTGGTTTACCATGAACATGCTCTATAGTGAAATTTAGGTTGTCTATGAAGATTATCTCATAGCAACGTTTCGATCGACTTAGCGATCATCTTCGTGTTCGACAGGAACTTCGCTATGCGTTCTATAATAAAGAAATTAACATAACTGTCTGACTTTTTATTTATTCTACTTATTTAGTTTATTTTCTTAGAATTTTTTTATATTAATTGTCTTTAATATTTTTCTCCATGCTTCCACCCTCACTTCCGTGAGATAATTAAATTCACCCTTCACTTGCTCTTATTCCAAATTGCTGGGCATCATGTTTTATAAGGCCTTATGATGATATATCTGAAAATTTTAAGATAGATGAAGGAAATAAAAAAAAGGTTCAATTTCAATATATAAATATTTATTATGTGTTAAAAACTTATAAATAAACATGGCAAAATGTCGGTTCTAAATATATTTTAAAAGACAATACGTTCCATCTAACCAAGATGCGAAACTGTAATTCTTTAATTGCAAAATCAGCCCTCGGGGCTTGGTGTAGAGGTTAGCGTGCTAACCTCGTATACCAAACGTCGCGGGTTCGGACCCCAGTCAGTCTGATGATTTTATTTAAGCCAATTGGATACCAAATGGCTTAAATAAGAATGCCTGGACTCTAAATAATATATATTCATAACGGTTATCGTAAATGTATTATATGGCCTGAGTTGCCGAAAAGACAGTGCGAATGTGTGTGTGAGTGTGAGTGTGAATGAGAAAAAGTGTCAATGTTTAAAAAAAAAAAAAAAATTGCAAAATCGACTCTGTTATTTTTACTAACATATCTTTTGAAACTTTATCTATAACTATAATTAGAAAATTTAAATAGAAGAAGCCCCGCCTCGCTTCTTCTTGTGGTGGCCATCCTTTCTACACTACGCCACCTCCACATGCACTAAACTAATAAAAATAAGAAAACAAAATAAAATTTATAAGCCAAAATTTATACATAGCATGCATTTGAAAGGAAAAATTATTCATGCTAAAAAAATTTTCCCTTCGGATCAGGGGCGTATATAGAAATTTTTTTCGGGGGGGGCCCGAACTGAAAATTTTTCTGCGGAAAATTTTTTTTTTTAAGAAACTAATCTTTTTTTCACACGAAATTTTTTGAGGAACATTTTTTCCTTTGCGGAACCAAAGTTTTCCATCCTGCGGAAAAATTTGTTGCGCTGATGTCTGTATATCCCTATATATGTATATGTGTTTGGGAAATTTCGGGGGGGGCCCGGGCCCCCTCGGCCCCCCCCCCCCTTATATACGCCCCTGCTTCGGATGCATTCCCCATGCAATATTCTTTTGCAATGGCAACACTCAAGGAATTTCCCAAAATTTTTTGATTCCCGCCCACATAAATAACAAGTATCCCCCATATTATCGGAGTAATCTAATATTAAATTTTGCAATTTACCCCTATAATCAATTGGATCGAAGCATTCATTTAAATCCTCACCTCGAATAATTTTTTCCAAAAATATGTAATAAAAATTCCACAATTAAAAGCATCATTTTGGCAAGGGTGATCACAATAAACTTGGGGTTTGATATCTCTGAAAATAATATTATTATTAAGAGCAAAATTTAAAAATTTTTTTAAATATAAATTTGTTTCATTGATGCTACTTCCTAAAGGGTTAATGAAATAAAAAAAATTATTTATATAATCCATTTTAGCCAGGCACCAATGGTTATTCCCAATTAAAATCGGCATAATCCAAATGTTGTCCTCATAATTTACAGACTGAATATAATTTTTGTTGAAAAAAACTTTTTGGGAGAAAAAACAATCAAAAATAACGAATTTATTATCAGGGCTATATTTTTTATCTAAAATTTCCCAGCAAATGTTTAAGCAAAAATTTGTCACATATTTTTCAAATTTTTCTAAATGTATATTATTGGATAAACTGTTAAAGTCCGAAAATTTTAAATCTTTAATTATTGTTTTGAAATTTTGAAAATTCCCAACAGTATAATCCCTATCTAATTTACTATAATAGTCCACATTTTTAACTAAACCTTTTTCATTGATAATTAAATTAATTTTGTTACTATCAGTTTTAGGCCAAAAGAAAATTTTGCTCTTGCCCTGTTGTAATAAAAGAATTTGATGCACTGCTATTAGAGGTTTTTTTTTGGATATTTTGTTCCCTTCTCCTCTACTAATAAATCAAAACTATTATCATTAAATTTTGAACCCATATTTTTAAATTTTTTGTGCATGATTTTTCTCGAAATATTTAATTTGTATTTTTTAATGAGGGTTAAAAGTTTTTTCCTTATTGTCCTAATGAATCTACTTGCCCGCATTTTTTTTTCCCCAACAAAATATGATTTTTTACTTGGGAAAACCACTGCTCGACTGGCCCATTGCTAAAATGTTTTACATAAATAAAGTTTTTTTGGACTAATAAGCCTGACCAAAGAGGGGAGTTACGGTAAATATTTTTTTTAAAACAATTTTAAAAGTTTCTTCCGAAAAGAATTCATTCCTATTGAGATTCAATTTGTGAGCTATGATTTTGATCTAATAGATGTCTTAATTTTTGCCAAAATTTATAGAAATGGACGAAAAGGACTCCTTTTGATATTGGGGTTTCATATTTAACGTCGTTTTTATGTCATTAATTTTTCTCAATTTCTTCTAGATCGAAAAATTCGCGTTGTATGAAACCCCTGGGATAATTTAACAATTTGATTAAATGCGTTCTTAG
>JAKCPI010000917.1:0-44157 GCA_023213315.1 Euborellia annulipes
AATCATCAATTAAGATAATTATCTGTCTACTCTCGCTTGTTATTTACCATTTTTCTTATTTTGAAAAAGCCCATGCCAAAATTTATTCTTTCTTATAGTTGAGTGAGATTTGCAACAAGGAGATAAACTACTTTTATATTGTATGTAGTCATTTCTATATTATTATTCCTAAGATATCTTTTCCTTCCTCTTTGATCCCCTCATTATTTTTCTAAAAGAAATTAATCGTGCCCATAAAAAATTTAATTTTTAAATTATTGTTTAGCCCCACGGCAGTAGCACTCTACGTTTTTGCCGTCTAATGCCAAGGATTCGCTTCCCATAGCTCCATTAGCCCTCGTATAGAGTTTCAAACAATATACTGTATATGTGACCGTCCACATTAAAAGGTACAATAGCCAAGCGGTGCTGAAAATCGGGATAGATGGCCCCCGAAGTTTTAACCGTGGTAGTTTTATACATGTATAAAACTACGCGCACCCGAGTTTTATCCGCGATTTTTGTATAAAACTGCAAAATTATGTATAAAACCCAACCTTAACCTGTTTTTCGGCGAGTTGGTTTTTTACAATTTTTTACATCGGCCTAGTTTTATACATGTATAAAACTATTCTACTGGGCGGGATACGCACTTTAGATGATACAGAGCAAACTTGTCTCTTGTAAACAAATTTTGTTTCAAAACTTGATAATCAAATCTTAACTACCTTCAAATATTTTATATACAATTTAGACAATACATAATATTGAATTAATACTGATTTTACTTTTTTTTTTAGTAAAACCCATTTTTTAAATCAGATTCATAAATAATTTTTAAAAAATGGTGGATTGAAGCACACGTGCGCTCTTGTGCGTGTAAATGCAGTTAGTTGCATTTTTGTGCCATATGCAGAGTTGGGTTTTATACACGATTTTGCAGTTTTATACAAAAATTGCGGATAAAACTTGTATAATAAACGTATAAAATGTATAAAACTTGGATGCGCATGTGCAAACCCGACGAGAAAGGAAGTTCAAATAAAATTTCATTTTTCAATTATTAACATTTTGATTATATTATTCACTAAATAAAAAGCAAACAACATCGTCAATGCTTTAGAACATTATAAAATATGAAAAGCTTTTAAGCTGTTTTTTCAGGGGGAGAGAATTGGTTTTTTTACAGTTTTATACCTTTTATACATCGGCCTAGTTTTATCCGCGATAGTTTTATACATGTATAAAACCGTGTATTATACTCGGCGGGATAAAACTTGCCAACTCTGGCCATATGTCAACTTTGGTCAACATTGACAACTTCATGTACCTGCTGCCATTTTGTTTTTATTTTTTGACAAATCAATTTTATGTTTTTTTAAATTGATAACAAATACATTTTTGACAATCGACAATAATTAATCATTTTTTTCTTCTCCTACGATTGTTTGTTTTATTTAAAGAGTGAAAATGTCATTTAAAATAGAAGAGGTAAACACTTTCGAGGATGTAAAATATCCTATTCATATAGGTAGGAAACCTCAAATGTTATTATTATTTTTATAATATATATATACACCGCAATAACAATAAATAAATTGATAATATCTCAAATTTAACATTCTATTCTATAATTACATTAAATAAAGTAAAATCTGATTTCACAACTTGCTGAGGTAGGCACACAACATCTTTTAAAATTTTTTTTGATATACATGACTATTAATACATTAATATTTGAATGAGGTATATAGCGCTGAGTGTTGATATTCAAATAGATAGAAAGAGTGAGCAAGCAGCTAGTTATATTTCAATTTATTCATAAACCAGGGCCGATGTTTCGGTCACATTCAGGGCCAGGTTAATATTTGAAAAAATATATAATAATCCTCGACAAGTTATATTGGGCATACATAATTTGCACGCAGCTCAATCATGATAATCCCTCAAATTTTATTTCTTATCATACCATGGACAGAGACTCTGGCTCAATTCATACAACTTATTCCTTAGATCTTGGATTATTTTTATTTAAAAACACTCACACTTTTTTCCCATTCACAAACAGCCTTTTCGGCAACTTGGGCCATATAAGACTTTTAAGATACCCGTTATTAATTAATATACATATTGGGGGTCCAGGATCTTGGATTATTTATGTTACATAATAAAATTCTATTTATCTTGATTATTATTATTTTTATTGTTTCTACTAAAAATGAATTATTTTTGTTGAAAAAGCGACTAATTGAATGTTTCCCTTTTCTTTTGGACAATTTCTTAAAGTAATTAAAAAAATAACCTCCACATTTACATAAATAACAATAAAAAAATTTAGATTTTTAGATAACAAAATTGCTAAGTAATTATTTTAAAAAAACATTACAATTTTAACACTTCAAACAATTAAGATAATGCCTGGCACTGGACATATTATGTCGTAGACAAATCGTGAACCAAGGGCAGATCCAGAGGTGTTTCTCGGGGGGGGGTAATCTGGTGTGACTCGTCGCACAGCACACTATTTTTTTTTAATTTCGGTAATTAAAAAGCGCATTCTGTATTTGTTTGCCAGAATATAAATTCACATCAAATTTTTAAGTATTAATTTTAAAAATTTTTCATTAAAAATAAATTTTTTTGCGAAAAAAAGGTATTTTTTTCGAATCTCGGGGGGGGGGGTAATTACCCCCTTTACCCCCCCCCCTTGTATCCGCCCTTGTCGTGAACTTAGACATTTCATGAACTGCAGACAAATCGTGCAATGTAACGAAGGGACTAAAATATTTAGGCAGTTCATGAAATGCAATACTCCTTAGATAGATTGTGTAATGTTGCAGAATTACATGAAATGTCTCAAGTTATTTATTTAGTCAGTCCATGTGTCATGTCTAATAGCCGTTTTGCCGATCGTGTAATATTTGTGACAATTCAAAAAGAGAGATCGTGTAATATGTACGAGTAATGGATTACTGAAAATGAGCAAGATATTAGATAAAACAGCCAATTTTATTTATTTATCAATAATACTTTTGCTTTTTTTGCAAGCACATCTTTTAGTTGCGCACGTCTGAAGCTCTCTCTATACGAGCATTGGAAGAATCCTTGTCCACCATTAGAATTCTTCACAGCTTCTCTCAGCGATAAAAGTTTATTTAAATCAACATCGTCACAAGTAAAGAATCAGCTGGAACAAGATTTTCCGATCGAAACCACCCTTTTACAATCCTCGTTTTTAAGTGTACTATTTCTTTTTGCTCCGTAATGACACATACAATATTTTGAGGATCACACAGTCACCAATTTTAAAGGCAGGAAGCTTTCTTCTCTCATCTAACACTTTCTCAGCTGCTACGACCCTTTTTATTCTGAAATCGCCAGTATATTGTCACAAATATTACACGATCGGCAAAACGGCTGCTAGACATTTCATGAACTTGCTAAAAATTTTAGTCACTTCGTGTAACTGACCACCATACCATATTCTGCCTATATTTCATGAAATATCTAGGCAGTTAACGAAATGTCTAATTTCACGAGAGAAAGAAACTTGTACAATGCAATCTTGGTTGAGATAATTAGGATAATTAATAAAATAAAGTAAAATTAATTAAAATTTATTTATTTATTTAACAAACTGTCAAGTCCCCTAGTGTCGGCCATCGGTTCAATTAGTACGACCCAAAACTATTCGCTTCGAACTGAACGGTTTTTGGACCGAAGCCGAAAAAATTTCCTACTTGTTTTAAATTTTTCTTTTCTAAAAGAAAACCGACCTAAAGGGTCCCCTGCAAGTTGACCTAAATCATCTACGAATCCCCTGAAATAATGTTTTAAGAGTATTTGTTTTCTTTTTGTTTATTGAACTTAACCTCTAACGCTGACAGTGCATTCGATTTAATTTTGCTGCAATTTTAAATAATTTTTACTTGCCTCGATATCCTTTACTAGCACAATTGATAATATCACAAAATTTTTGCATCTATGGAGCCCATAAATAACTAAAAAACAAACACAATCATATAAAACAGTTGATATATATATATCTAAATCAGTGCGCGATATTGACTTGTTCATTCTTACTATCTATCTATTGTTTAATGCGTGCGCGAAAAATAGTTGCCCATTTCGTGAATTAGGCAAAAGTTTTGTTGCCGAATTGGCGAAATAGGCATAATACGTGAACTCGGTAGAGGACTTGCCGAATTCACAAAAACGGCGAAATTTTGCTGATTTCATGAAATAAGCAATTTCATCGATTCGGCGTAACATACATATATTATAATAGTACTGGACTACACTAAAAAAACTTTTATAATTGATTATTTTTAGGTCCAGTCTTTCCATGCAATTTTTGCGCAACTAATTTTATAAATGTACTCTTTCTTTGTAAACATCAGAATAAATGCATTCTCAAGAATATTTATATATTTGATAAAATTAAATTTGATCTCATAAAGAAAAAAGGTAATATCATCCATATTTTCCATTTATGTTTTTAAGGGCCATTCTACACGAGCGTTTTTAACGACGCGTTTTCAACGCTTGAAAATTTTGGCTATTCTACATGGGCGTTTTGAACGAGTTTCTAACGCGTTTTGACGCGTTAGAAACGCTTGCACGCCCGTGTAGAAGCTCTCATTTAAACTATTTCTATTTGACTCGCTCTTGTGAAGTGGCGTTAGAAACGCGACAAAAATGCTCGTGTAGAATGGGCCTCTAAAGTATTAAATAAAAAATAATTTATTTTCTATTTTCGAAACAGAACAAAGATCAAAGGACAAGAAATCGAATAGAAAAGAAACTCAGAATCAACTTGAGATGAAAACCGAACGAGTAAAATGCAATAAAAATTCTCTGATTTGTGAATATTGTCAAAAAGAATTTTCACGACATTCTAATTTGAAAATACATTTAAGAACACATACAGGTGAAAAACCATATGTTTGTAATATCTGTAATAAACAATTTTCTGACAATAGTGCTTATAATAGACATAAACGAATACACACAGGCGAAAAGCCGTATAAATGTAACGTCTGTAATAAGAAATTTTCCAATATTAGCAATTGTAATAAACATATACGAACACATAAAGGTGAAAAGGTCTACAATTGTCTTATCTGTAATAAAGAATTTGCCCAAAAAGAAGATCTTAACGCACACATACGAACACATACAGAGGAAAAGCCATATAAATGTGAATTCTGTAATAAACAATTTCCAGGTCACTATAACCTCAAAATACATTTAAGAATACACACAGGCGTAAAGCAGTTTAAATGTGTTATATGTAATAATCAATTTTATTCACAAAGTCATCTCAACTCACATTTAAGAAAACATACAGGCGAAAAGCCGTATAAATGTGATGTTTGTAATAAACAATTTTCTCATAATAGCACATATAATAAACATATACGAATACATACGGGTGAAAAACCGTATAAATGTAATATCTGTAATAAACAATTTACCCAAAAACCAAATCTTGATAAACATATGCGAACACATACTGGCGAAAAGCCGTATGAATGTGATATTTGTAATAGACAATTTTCAGATCGTTTTAATCTCAAAGCACATTTAAGAACACATACAGGCGAAAAGCCTTATCATTGTGATTTTTGTAACAAATTATTTTCTCATCATACTCAGCTCAAAGTACATTTAAGAACACATACAGGCGAAAAACCGTATGAATGTGATATTTGTAATAACAAATTTTCTGATAGAAGCACTTATAATAAACATATGAGAACACATACGGGCGAAAAGCCGTATGAATGTGAAATCTGTAACAAACAATTTATCCAAAAAAATGCTCTTAATTCACACTTACGAACACATACAGGCGAAAAGCCGTATGAATGTGATAATTGTAATAAGAAATTTTCTCACAGTTCGTCCCTCAAAGCACATTTACGAACACATACAATTGTATAAGGGTAATTCTACGCCACAAAACAAATTTAATAAGAAGAATCTTGCTTTGAATAATGGTCCAGGGAAATCATTGATGAAGCGCCTCATAATAAAACATTAAAGATGTGCTTGGCTTGGCGATGATTAAATTAAAAGTGCACCCAGGGGATTTGCATAGGCCTCTTTGTTTACTTATTTCGTACTTATAAAAAAATTAATTGATTTAAATAATAAATTTTATATTTTTAAATAAAATTGATTTGTTGAAATTATTAAAAGAAATAAATTTAAATTATACAATTTTGCATTAATCAAAAAAATTATATATTTATCATTACATCCCTATATGTATTTGCGAGTCCAATCATCGTTAGCTTTCAAAACATGAAGATGATGGCATAATAAATTTGGCCGAAACGTTTTGTGAAAAAATTTAATAAAAGGCTCCCTACCTGGCTGCATTCCTCCACGTCCCTGTGGTTCAATGATACACAGCCATTTTCTACATTAATTAAATTAAATATGATATCATTTTAAAACTATTTTCCAAAATATATTCTCTGAACACATATACGAAAGCATCCATGCGAAAAATCATAAAAATATTTTATTTAAGGTCTTTTTCGGCATCTAAGGCCATTTAGATCACATCCCTATTTATTTCAAATGATTTGCAATCAATTCAAATGAAATAAATTTCATAAAAATATAGTATAATAAATAATATTTTACTAAGAATAATTTTAAGATCCATATGCACAATGCTACAATAAGTTATATTTGTAGATAGATATATGCAGGGCCGGATCTAGGGAGGGGGGGGGGCATGTGCCTCTGGCGGCAATTAAAGAAAGATTTACTAAAAAAAAAAGTAAGAAAATTTTAAGGAGGGGGCGGCAAATTAAATTTTGCCCCCCTTCCCCTAAAAAATCTTGTATTTCCAGCCCTGGATATATGTTCATTTTTCTTTTTCATCTCAAGTTCTTTGGATTAAGTAGAGATAAGCCTTCTCAAATTAATCCAAAATTATTGATATATTTGTGAAATCTTTAATAAATTACATCTATAAAAATGTTTGTAAATTATTTACCTTAATCTCCGAAAGAAAGACCCAGGTTCTTCTGCGGCGGACATCAAATAGTGATTGAAGCCTTCCAATTCCTCCAAATCATTTGATAATATTCTCAATTTTTGCAAATTAACTAAAAATCGAACTTTATTTTTTTTTTTTTTTTTTTTTTTTTAAACATTCACACTTTTTCTCATTCACACTCACACTCACACACACATTCACACAGTCTTTCGGCAACTCAGGCCATTTAAGACTTTATACGATAACCGTTGTAATTTATATATGTATTTGGGGTTCAGGCATTTCTGAACTTTATTTTAAAAGGAAATGGAAGAACACATTATTTAATTTTGCAAATAATTCGATCTCATTGTTACAAATACAAAGAAAAAGAATATTAATTTTAATAGTCAGATCCTGAAGGCTGATATTAAAAAAAAAAAGTAAAAAAAATAAAATAAAATATATAGGCCTATTTAAATATTTTGTTAAAATTTTTAGTTGTTAATTTTGCGCATGTTTTAAATTTGACTTTTCTTTTTGTTTATCGGGCATTCCAACGAACTGTCAGTTTGCAATTCAATATGGCTGCTGAGTGACACATATCAATGCTTTTACATAGAGATTTATATGATAATGTTTGTTTTTGAGTTATTTAGGCTCTCCAAATACTCAAAGATGCCAAAATTTTGTGATATCAATTGTGCTCGTAAAGGATATCAATAGAAGTAAAGATTCTTTACAGAATTAAATTTTAAACAAAATAAGTTGAATCAACTGTCAGTGTCAGAGGTTATGCTCAATAAACAACAAGAAATTTGACTGAAACGAAGCTCAAATACACTTTAAACACTTTATCTCAGGTAAATAACAAATAAAAATATCTATTTTGTTTCATATAATGATTCAAAACATTATTTAGGATAATCAATAAAGGTGAAACATCTCACAAGTGACAAGTGGGCCTCTCCTGGTTGAGGCTTGAATATGTGTTATAATTAAAATAAACGGATATAATCTAAGTAATAAACATATTTAAATAAAAAATACAGTGATATGAACAAAGGAAATGTTTAAAGGTATGTTTACTTTTGTTATTCCAAATATGATTCAACCACCCATTCTACATTTACCAATATTTATTTCCATTCATTCATTGCAATTATTCATTTATCTTCGAAATAATTTAAATTTCTACTTTAAAAATTTCATATATACCTGAAGGAATGCAAAATGAACACCAGGGATTAAAAAAAAAACAGATAAACGAAATTAAAATTTATATTAATCTTTCTATATTAAATTAATATAGGCCTATAAAAATAATAATTATGTTTTTTCACATTATTTCATGGATCTTTATATGGTAAATGTACATATAATAAATAAATAAATACAAACATTAAATCAGGAATTTCTTGTTGTAATTTTATTAAAACCCATCCTATCGACGTTTCGAGTGCTAATCGCCCCCTTCCTCAGGACTGAGCAGGTGTCAATTATAACAATAAGGTGTCATTTGTTGTGACATTTTTAACATTTAGATTACAATGTATAATTCTATATAGCAAGTATGTTTTGTTTCAATACAAGATGTTGATTAGCACAAGGGAGGCATCGACCCAGCATCCCTATGCTGTCCAACTCACTCCTAATAGAACTAGTCAATTCCAATCTTCCTTTGTCCCGTGATTGGAACAAGCTCCCTGCGTCTATATTCCCCAAAACCTACGATGTTCAGACTTTCAAGTTTAATCTCAACAGGCATCATCTCAGTTCCCGCAGTTAAGTTCCCCTTTTTTCTTTTTCTTTCTTTTAAATGCATTCTTCCTGGCTGCAAGTGACTACTGGTCATTATAGGTCTTCGGACCTTATGCACCCATTCCAAAGAAAAAGCACCCGAAACGTCGACGAGCACACTGAAATAAAATAGTATTTTATTTCTCATCCTGGCTGCCTACTTAGCATCAATAATATACACAATCTCCAGACATAGAAAATATATCTACATTTTCCATTATTGATTCGCAGAGTGACTTTGCATTTAAGTCCTTAAGGCGGGACAGGAGCGAAGGTGTTACGCATGTTTTTCCCGCTAAGATGGCGTAGTGTGTCATTAAAAGTACGCCCAAAAAATCAAGTAATTCAAAAATTTGCCCAGAAATGTCAGAATGGTAGCTAATAATATTTAATGCATTTGGTTGATTTTCATTGATCTTTTAACAATAAATACTTTATAAATGTTATTATATATTATGTATCTTTTATAAAAGCATAAAAATATATAAATATAGGCCAGATATAGGCCAAAAGGGGATCAGCTGTTAGATTAGCCTGCCATCTATTGCAAGAATGCTGAACTAATTTGACAGATGAATTGTAAATAAATCATCTAAGCTTATTTTAAAAATTTCTTAATTAATATGTAATTAATAATAACAATAAATTCATTTTTAAATTAAAAAAAATTAAAGATTATTGGGACATCTTGTTTTTTTTTTGTATTTGCTTGATAACAAAAAAATTAATTACGATGATTTTTTAATAAGTCATTAAAAAAATTATAGCTCGATGTCCCAATTATCTCTTATGAATTTAATTCATTAAAAAAAAAAACCGCATTGAAAAATTCCTTATAATAGGCTAGTTTTTTGTAAAGTACGTTTAGACGTCGCTCCTGAACCCCCTTAAACAGTTATCTTTTTTACTTTCTCTTACCTATATATATATATATATATATGCGAAGATAAGTTTTCTCGGGTTGTGTCGCGTGTGATGTTGAGATTTACTCGACGTTTCGGCTCTCCTTTTGGAGCCATTTTCAAGAGTATGGAATTAGGGGGGAATTGTTGGGGTGGTTTGTTTACGGGGTCGCAGTCTTGCTGGTCCCCAGGTCAATTTGGATGCCTCAGAGGCTTGGTTTGGTCTCTGAGAGCAGGAGGAAGGTTGAGTGTGTGTAATTGCGTTTGTGTTCGGTTTAGGTTGACTACGGGGCCTCAGTCTGCCTCCCCAAGTCGATGTGTTATTGGTTTGGTTAGTGGATGTGTTAGGAGATTGGGTGCGTGTGTGTGTGATCGTGTCTGTGTTTAATTTAGGTTGACTTTGGGGCCTCAATCTGCCTACTCCCCCAGTCGATGTATTGCTGGATGTTTCCGAGGCTTGTGTTTGTGTTTGAGATGTGTTGGGTTGTGTGGTGGCGGTTTGCGTGTTGATGGTCGAAGTGATTTGTGTTTTGGTTTTTCTTACTGCTATGGCGCTCGAGGTCTTGCATGCTTGACGGCTAGCTGACGACTGAACCTTCTCGGTTGGGTTTGCTGCTTTTATACCTGAGTAGGTGGGGGTACTAATGGTCATTCCTTTGTTATTGACTGACCCCTTTTTAGAGCTAATTGGTTTTGGAGTGGTAATCCCTTTTTGAATCTTAATGAGCTGCTTAATTGGTGTGGTGGAAGGGGGCTCTTTGTTAGGTTTAATGGCCTTGCTAATTGAAGTCCCTTTATTAGTAGTAATCCCTTTGTTAATGTTAGAAGTTTTGATAATTGATTTGTTAACGGGTGTGTGTGGAATGTGAAGTGTTTGATCCTTGTCTTTGACCTGCCTGGGTGGTCTTTTGCTCAGCATTGGAATTAGAGGTTTCCATGTGGACGGGAAGTTAAGGGCATCGTCTCTTTTGTTTAGACATTCTGGCCTTTTGTGGATTTCTATGGCTTCTCGTGTGACGCGGGTGTGGAAGTTGTCTATTGATTCTATTGTTTTGCTTTGGTCGAAGTTCATGGTATGGCCAGTTTCATTGTGGTGTTTAACGATGGCTGATTGCGGGTCGAGTTTCCTTAGTGCTATTTTGTGTTCATAAATTCTAAAATTGATTCGTCTGTTGGTTTGACCTATGTATGACCGGTGACATTCTGCACAAGGTATTTCATAGACCCCGGGGGATTCATTCGGAATGGTGTCTTTCGGGTTTCTTATTAGGTTTGATAGTTTTTGGTGTGTGGTGAAAATGGGTTTTATGTCTTTCTTTTGGAGAATGCGGCCAATTTTATCTGTTATGCCTTTTATGTATGGGAGGAATGCCTTGTGTGTGTTTGGATCTTCAAGTTCCCTTGTAGTTTGTGTTGGTGGTTTTGGTTTTCCCGCATTGTGTATGTGTTTAAGTACCTGGTGTTTGTTGTAACCATTTTGGGTTAGTGCTTCGGTTAGTTTATGTATTTCTTTTTGTCTGTTTTGGTTGTCGGTTAGTCTGAGAGAACGTGTTACGAGGGTACGGATTACTGAGTTTAATTGTGCTGGGTGGTGGTGGGAATCGGCCTTTAGATACCGATTTGTGTGGGTTGGTTTTCTGTATACTGTGTGTGAGAAACCTTTGCTTAAGTTTTTGGTGATAAGGACGTCTAAGAATGGGAGTGAGAGGTCTTTCTCGATTTCTAATGTGAACTGGATCTGGGGATGTATGCTATTGAGATGGTTTAGGAAGTTGTCCAGGTGGTTTTTGCCATGTGGCCAGATGACGAATGTGTCGTCTACATATCGTAACCAGCAGGTGGGTTTGTGTTGAGCGGTGTTTAAGGCTTTGGTTTCGAAGTCTTCCATGAAAATATTGGCCAAGACCGGTGAGAGAGGAGAGCCCATTGGTGCTCCTTGGACCTGTTTGTAGAGTTGGTTGTTGAAAGTGAAGTACGTGTTTGAGGTGCAGTGTTTGATTAGTGAGATGGTTTCTGGTGGGATTCTGTGTTTTGTTTTTAGAATGTTTAAAGTTTCGTTGATCGGGATCTTGGTGAATAGGGATACAATGTCAAAACTGACCATCATGATGTCTGGAGATATTTGGAAGTCCTGTAGGCGGTTTAGGAAGTGGGCCGTGTTTTTGACGTAAGAAGGGGCTTCTTCTGCGAGTGGTTGAAGGGTTTTGGCTAGGTGTTGTGCTAGTTTGTGTGTGGGTGAGCGGAAGGCGCTGATTATAGGTCGTAGAGGGACCCCGGGTTTGTGAATTTTTGGTAGACCGTAAGCTCTGGGTATTCTGGAGGAGTTATTTCGAGGTGCGATTTGTTGTTTGATGACTGGGTCCAAGTGGGATTTCGCGATGAGCCCCCGTGTTGTTGTTTCAAGGTATGTGGTGGGGTTGTCGCGTGTCTTTTTGTAATCTGTGCTGTTCAGGAGTTCGGACATTTTGTTGTTGTAATCCACTGTGTTAAGTATGACGGTGGCGTTTCCTTTGTCCGCTGGGAGAATAACGATGTTGGGGTTGCTATGAAGTTGTTTTAGAGCATGACGCTCTTGAGAGCTCAGATTGGAGGGTGGGAGTTTGGAAGTACGTATTATGTGGGCAATTTCTTGTCTGGTTGTTTCAGCTTCATCTTGTGTGAGGTGTGAGATGGCACTTTCTGTTTGAGAGATGATGTGTTCTATGGGTATAGTTTTTGGTGTAATGGCAAAGTTGAAGCCTTTGGATAAGGCTATTGTGGCCTGATTGTTTATAGGCGTGTCTGAGAAGTTGTGAACTGTGTTGGTGTTTGTAGATGGGGATTTTATATTGGATTTCTGTTTTGTGATCAGATGTTGGAGTTTGTGGATTTGAGTGTCGCGTTTTTGTGAGGCGATGTATTCGGCCTTTTCGTGTGAGAGGCGATCTAGAGTGTCCCACAAGATAGGGTGGATATTGTATGTGTGAATTTTAGAGTGTGTTGTGTAAAGGGAAGAATTGGTGGAATCCAGTTTTCTTCTGGTGTCGTGGATGGAGTTTCTAAGTAGGGCCTCGTTTGCTCGGGACAGTATTTTAGAGATTGTGTAAGATTTTGTGTTGTGTTTGAGTTGAAGTGTTTTGGGAATAATGTGTTGGTCGCGACAGGCTTTGAGGAAGGCCAGATCGCAAAGGAGTTGTGATTTTTGTATTAGGAGTTTGGCATAGGTTTTGGTGAGTGAGAATAGTTCCTCCCCGTAGAGGCGTATTAAATGTTCTGGAAGGTTTCCGCGACCGGATGTATGCGAAGATAAGTTTTCTCGGGTTGTGTCGCGTGTATATATATCTAGAAAGATCTTTCAATCAGATCTTGAAAAAGATGTTTCTGATTCACCATGTCCAGGGAATGCTTGCAATTAAGAATTATTTATAAAATTTCAGATAAGCAGCACGAGCAAGCGTTTTTTTTAAACTTCGGTCCCCTGCTTCTCTGAAATTTTATAATTCTTGCACATTGCTTGATACGGGCCCTCCACCAAATCATTTTTACTTTCTCGTACCCTATATTTTTTGTATTGATGATAACCAGGCTTTTGGTTTTGAAAAAAATATACATATACATATATACCAGGTATATATATATGGAGAGTTCTCTTAGTAATTTGTAATTATCACTATAAATTCAATAATTCAGAAATATTTTCCCATTTTTTCATTTCATCTTTCAAAGCCAAATTTTCTTCAGTCAAAGATAAAAATTTTTTTACAGTAGCTTTCAGTTGTTCAGATAATTCCTCAATTCGTTCATCCGAGTCATTATTTTGTGATTCCTAAAAATGGTATAAATATTTTATTAATTATTTATATTATATACATTTAATAAACGTTTAAAAACAAGGCCAAGTGTAAGTTCATAAGCAAATAAAATGAAGCCATTGGCTGTTTTTCAATAGGCAGGAGAAGGAGGAGGTGCAGCCAAAAATAAAAGCCTCCGATTTAATACAATTCAACGAAACGTTTCGGGTAAATTTTATTTACCCATCTTCAGTTCTTCAAAATCGTTAAAAATCCCGGAGTTGGTCAATAGGGCAATACATTCAATAGAATTAAAATTTAAATAGAATCCTATATAAATAGAAAATTTTGGAACAAATTTTTTAAAATGTGTGAAAAGTTTTGAATCGAAATTAACATGCAAATTCCCATAGAGATTTAACATTGGCTCTATGGAAGAAAGAGGCGGAAAGTGAATTTAAAAAAATCTGAAATACATCAGTAAAGTTAACTTCAAACAATTTTTAAGAAAGATTTTACTGATATACTTTTTAAAGGGCATCTAAAAAATAATTGATTTATGAATTTTAATCAAAATCGTTGGAGCGAATTTTGAGAAAAAATAAAAAAACAGAAAAAGTACATCAGTAAAGTATTAGTACCCTTTGGCCGATTTTGTTTAACGGCTTAGGGCCGATTCCGCAATGTATGGGTAGTTTTTTGACCTATAGTTAGTGTGTAATGCAGAAACTCTCTTCCAAAGAACAAACCCTCTTCTGTTTGTGAAGTTAGCAAAACTTATAAAAATTACTAAAATGCGTTAACTGAAGTTAGTCGCCAGAGGGAGTTGGCCAACCCTCGAACATAGTTCCAACTTGGATATTAGAAAATATTCAAATAATCATCTTCAACACCTTGCCATATATCCTAGAAATCCTGACTGACATAAAATGAATAATAACAAAAAAAAAAAAGGGATAGAATGAAGAATGCTTCTGTTATTTTTAAACGTGAAGTTAGTGCTTGTGTTTCTAATATCACCCCTTTGGTAAATCTTAGACAGAACTTTTGGCTCGGGGGCTCATTTTTAACAGAGAATCTATGCAGAGACCTTGGCTAAAACTTCAACATTTAGGGCCGGTTTTTTCATGTTTGGGTAGTTAGTGAAGTGTCTGTTATAGTGCTTTTTTTTATAGTGCAGAAACCCTCTTCATTTTTATTCTTATAGTAAAATATATGACATCCCATCATTTTATTTAAAAAAGAAGTAGATATATTTGTTATTTTTATTTTGATTCAACTTATTTTAACAATAAAGTGATGAGATGTGATATATTTTACAATATGCATAAGGTTAGTTCCACTGGTATCTGAGGCAGCCATTTGTTTTTCATTTGCATAACCCAGCCTTGGAGTATATGTATATGTATATATGTTGAATTTTTTGCCAAGCTCTCTGTTAAATTAGTCGGAGCCAAAAGCTCTGGGTACGATTTAGCAAAGTGGTGATATTAGAAACACAAGCCTGGCACCAGCATCCTAACTTCACGCATAAAAAACGAAACCAGGGAGGTAGGGAGGGGATCTAAGCAAAGAAAAGTGTCGACCGCCTACGTCACGACTACGTCACGGCCGCCATCTTGGTCAACACCATAATTGGAACTTCCATAGAACCAAATAGAAATTTATATTTAATTATAGCTTAGATTTTGAGGATTATAATGTTCCAAAATTAAATAAACCAATAAAGGGACTATTTGAAATTATAGTTTAAGGTTTTTTATAGGTATTTAGGTTATATTTAAAAAAAAAAAACACTAACCGCCTAATTCATAAAACCTTAAACAATGTTTAAAGAGAATTTGAAAAGCATTTTAGCAAAATCTTAATTCATAAACATATTTTAGGCCTAAATACTTGTTTAAATTCCTATTTTAACTAGACAGGCGAGACCCCTTGTTTAAGCTCACTAATAAACATTTTGTAACCTCAAAATTTTCGATCACAACAACTTGACATTTGAAATAGCCTATAATATCATAGGCTTTTAATAAAAATAAACGTAAGTAAAAATTCAATTGTATTATATGTTTTTTCATGAATAAATTATTAATCTTGATGAATTAATATTTTCAGAATAATGCAAAGTATTGAAACGATAAATACAATATGCAATATTATGAATATGGCCAGGGCCGCAGACAGACTTGACGGGCCCCGGGGCTACTTAATAATACGGGCCCCCCCTCACCCATTAAGATTTTTTAGGTATGTAAAAGGCTATTGTGGCCTTCATGCCAAAAATTTTTTACACAATTTTTAAAACAGTTATACATAAGCTTAGCTTACAATATTTATTTAAATAAAAAAGTTATTTAAAAATTTTTCAAAATTTCCTAAACATAGGGTTACCATAATTTATTGAGGCCAAACCCGGACAGACGACTTCCGGGGTGGGGTATGGAAAATCTTTTGAAAATTAGACACTGAAATCTGCGTTTTTAGCTATCCTGAGACGTGAAAAATATTACTTGCTTAGAGCTTAAAGGGCCCGGTGCCCGGGTCCCCACAGGAAAAAATGTGCAAAAAATGATTTTCTTTATTGAAATTTTGAGATTTGAGCTTAAAGGGCCCGGGCATCCTCAGGAAAAAGGCAAGTTTTTGAGCTCAAAGGGCCCGGGCCCCTTCAGGAAAAAAGGCGAGTTTTTGAGCTCAAAGGGCCCGGGCCCCTTCAGGAAAAAAAATTCAAGAAAATGATTTTTTTTAATTGAAATTTTAACTATCAAAATTATTTTTTATTAGAATTTTAAGGTTGGAGCGCAAAGGGCCCGGGCCCCGGGGATATAGCCCCCCTGCCCCCCCCCTGTCTGCGGCCCTGAATATGGCCTATCAAATAGATAAAAGGATTATGCCTGGGAGAAAATTATTTAAAAAAAGAAAAAATCCTTTAAGATCTTAAAATCTGTTACTATTATTAGTTACAATACATTTGAGTTTCAATATTTGATAGAAATTCAAACATATTTAATTGATTGGTTGATATTTGATATTTAAACATATTTAATTTTCATTAAATCAAACTTAAGTAATTATTATACAATTGTATTTTTATTTAGCTTATTTTTATGGCTTTTAATTGATTTAAATTCCTTTCAGTTCCTTTGGAGAATGCATTGAAACTGAAAAAAGGGGTGTGCTTATTAGTATCTAGTCCAAATGGAATTAAATGATTTATTGAAAAAGTAATATTTTGAAAAAACTAACCTCTGACATTTATATTTATTTTCATTTTGTCTGTTTTTCTTTACTCGCGTTCAAATCTGTTTTTTATTTTGTTTTAATTTAAAGACATAAGTAATTGCTGAAATAAATTTTTTTTTTATTAAAATAAACCAAAAGCAGTGGCTATGGCAAAAATATTTATCTTTTCTTACTCAGTCAAATTTTGGCTTCTTTTTCTTATTTTTCATAATATTAAATTTTTCTTATTTTTCCATATTCATTTAAATGACAATAATGTTGATTTGTCCAATTATTTGTATTAATTCTATAAGGATCTTATTAAAAACGGTCAAAACAAATTAGTTTGACATATAAATATATTTCTCAATCTCCGCCAGATGTCAGCTTAATGCAACAAATTTTGCAAAATGACGTAGGTTTTTGCCATGTTGCCAAACTTAATATTCTTAAATTTCATATTAGTTAATTTACAGTTTAAATGTGTTTATGAATAGAAAGATTGCTTAAATACATATTATCGTTTAACAATTGACTAGTTAAAAAGCTTTTCAAATACTCTTTTATGAATTAGGCGGTAAATAAGTAAATATTAGTACGAGCTTAAAAGGTTTTTAAATAAGTGGTATAAATTATTTCAAAATCATATTGGTATTAAAAAATCAGCAAAATACTGTCAATTATAGAAAATAATATAAATTACACAAATAAATTTAACGATGTCATTTATTATTAATTAATTAAGACGTTAAAATGTTATTCAATTGAGATTTAGGAAAAAATCCGCTCTCCTAAGATTTAATAAAAGGTAAAATATTGGAATCAATTAAAAAATGAATAATGATCAGAAATTTAATTAAAATATTTAATGAAAAATTATAAATTAATAAATTACCATATTCATGCCAAAAATGTTTTTTAATACGAAAGTTATCAATTATTATTATTTTTTTTTTTTGCTTTATTTTTTGGCTTGCGGGTTAGCCATCCAGTCAGTCCACTGGGCTATACAATACTTAAAAAAATACAATAATTAACACTTTTTTCTATTCACACACACATACAGAGGGTCTTTGGATCTTTTCGGCAAATTAGGTCATAAAAGACTTTAGATGATAACCGTTATTGAATAAATCTATATTTGGGGTCCAGGCCAGGGGCGTATATAAGGGGGGGGGGCGAGGGGGCCCGGGCCCGGGTGGGAAAAAATTTTGGTTCCGCAAAAGAGAAAATGTTCCGCGGGCGGCAAAAATTGTTCATATTTTTTTTATATCTTTTCATATGCATGGACACATATATATATATATATCAGATATATATTGTATATTAAGATACAAATACAACTTAAGCAATAATTCTTTGCATCTAACAATGTAAATACAGTATAATATATATATAGCAACTTCCGATCTGTTTCAAATTGAACCCTACATCCCAAGCTCATAAAAGATAGCACAAAGATATTTTATTGATAGCATCTGTTTTAATCCATTTAATATTAGTAGATACTTTAATTATATTTAAATATTAATCAAACTTACCTTTTGTAAATAAGAAGGGAATGCAGGAAATATAGTTGGGATAGAATTTTCTCTTAATCTAACAGAGGATAGCGAGGTTCTATCGAAACATTCTGGTCCGAAATGTTCAGAGCAGAGAATTGAATTTGAAGATGGTTCCCAATCTTTTCTTCGAACTGCATCTATCCATTCTTGTCTTTGCTCAGGGTTTTTTGGAAATCTGAAAAATTAAATAATATTGAGAATGGTTCCATTAGATTGCACATGGTAGGCCTACATTATATTATGAAATAAATACTATTAAAAATAAATGAAAGTAGTAAAGAATTATATCTAGTAAAAATGATATTTTAAGCTTTGTTTTACTTTTTAGAGAGTTAAAGAAATCTTATAAATGATACAAAATTTTCCTTAGTTATTGCTCTTTGGGCAAAGCATGCTCCGTTTTTATGTAAAAAAAAAAAAAATTTTTTTTTTTTTTTTCTCCCCACCCAGGCCTTGACAATTATGTCATTTCGGCCAGCCTACCATCAAAAATAGTCAAAACCCATAGTACACAAACATAAACAACAAACAAACAAATATGCAGATAAACTAAACAACAACAATAAACAAATAAATAATAACAATAAATAAATAAACAATAACAACAATAAATAAATAAATAACAACAATAAATAAATAACAACAATGAAAAACAAATATCAACAATAAATAAATAAACAATAACAATAAAAAATAAATAGCAACAATAAATAAATTAATAATAAAAAAAAAATAAATAAATAAATACATTATATCATATTACTTGTTAATTTAAATGATAATATATAATTACCTGTGAAAAGTTATTTTCCGAATAGACTCATCGAGTTTTTGCCTTTTGGCTTTTCTTGTTGTGCGATTAGAGCACCCATAAGCTGAACAGGCCATGCTGGATTTTTCTTCTTTTTTTTGTAATAAATACCTCCCTGTAATAAATACTTTAGGCCTATATAACATAAAAAAAAAGTTTAAATTAAAAATTACTAATTCCGTGTATATGAATATAAAGTTTAATGTTAAAAAAAAAATACTAACCTTAAAGAGAATTGTCAAAGTTATTTTAACATAAGTTAAAAAATATATATTATTTTGTTTTGAAATAAGATGAAATAAACCCAATATGGTTATAAAAACATACCTTGGATGAGATATAAAAGAATAATCTTTGTTTAAATAGATTATTAACTCGTAAAATACCAATTATTTCGCATACGATCCTATGGCAAAGACACTTATTTGGTGTTGACCAATATGGCTGCCAAGCTTCTTCACCCCCCGCTTCAGTCGACACTTGCCTCGCCTAAACTCTGAGTTTGAAAAAAATATGAAAAAATTTTTGCCGCCCGCGGAACATTTTCTCTTTTGCGGAACCAAAATTTTTTCCCACCCGGGCCCCCCCCCCCCATATACGCCCCTGGCCTGGACCCCAAATATAGATTTATTCAATAACGGTTATCATCTAAAGTCTTTTATGACCTAAGTTTGCCGAAAAGATCCAAAAACCCTCTGTATGTGTGTGTGAATAGAAAAAAGTGTTAATTATTGTATTTTTTTAAAGTATTGTATAGGCCTACAGTGGACTGACTGGATGGCTAACCCGCAAGCCAAAAAATAAAGCAAAAAAAAAAAAAAAAATAATAATAATTGATAACTTTCGTATTAAAAAACATTTTTGGCATGAATATGGTAATTTATTAATTTATAATTTTTCATTAAATATTTTAATTAAATTTCTGATCATTATTCATTTTTTAATTGAATCCAATATTTTATCTTTTATTAAATCTTAGGAGAGCGCATTTTTTCCTAAATCTCAATTGAACAACATTTTAACGTCTTAATTAATTAATAATAAATGACATCGTTAAATTTATTTGTGTAATTTATATTATTCTATAATTGACAGTATTTTGCTGATTTTTTAATACCAATATGATTTTGAAATAATTTAATTATTATATTAATATTTTGATTATATTCACCAAATATAAAGAAAACATTGTCAATGTTCTAAAACATGAAATATAATATATATCTATAATATAATATATATCTTTTTTTTCTTCGTTATTTACAACAACCCAGTTATTTACAAGGTAGTTATTTACGCGTAAATAGCAGTGAAATTGACTCAGCTTCAGCTGTAAATAACTTGACAACTCTGATCCCGAGCTGCCTAGCGGCCAAAAATTGAACTGAATTTATTTAACATTTTAATTTACCATCTTTATCTGAATGCATTTCTATCATGCGAGTTGAATTGCAGTTTATTGAAAGCATTGAAAGTTCACAGTAAAAAATGATATTTATTTTATTTAAAGTTTAAAATATATATATATTTATAATAAATATCTTTTTAAATATTCAATCAAGATTTCTTTGTAATTAGTAATTAATTTTTTTTATTTTATTTTGAAAGAAATAATAAATAAAATATTATGGACAATAAAGGAGGAGGTGGAGGATTAAATCCAAACGAGCATAAAGTTCAAGATTGTCAAATAAAATTGAATAATCCAGGACTAGGAGGCCGTTCTCAGCAGCAAGAGCCGATGATGATGGGTGACAGCGCAAGCGAAAGTGATTCCAGTTCAATTGATGGCATTCCAATTATGATGCCTCCATCGCCTGTCACTCGAGAGCAATTGCAAAAAGAATCGAATCCCTTCAGCAGCAGAATAGAGTTCTTAAAGTTGAACTTGAAACCTATAAGCTACGTGTTAAAGCTCTTCAAGAAGAGAACCGGGGATTAAGACAAGCATCCGTTATCATTGTAAGACACTCACTCACTCACTCACTCACTTTTATCTTTTTATATAGGCCTATATAGCTATATAATAAAAAAAACTTATTTTATTTTTTCTATTTCAATTGATTATCTTTGTGGGAGGAGATGAGATTTATAAGGTGAAGCTGTGAAATAAAAAGACTATTTATATTCGGGATAAAAATTAACAAGTTACTAGTAAAGTAAATAAACACACATATATACTCTTTGAATGTTTAATGAGATAGCAAAGAGCACAACAATTTTTATTAATAATTCGGTCAATTATTAATATTAAAATGACAGATCCATTAGAGCAATGTCACTGTCACTTAGTGATGAAAGTTATTGTATTTGGAAGATATAACAATTTATTTTTGGATTAGAGCACTATTTAAATTCATATAATTCCTACCTAATCTTTAATCTGCACTAGTCAAAAAAATCTCCATTAATAGTGTGAGTGGCACATCACAAAACGCAGACGGAGTTAATCGTTTTGACTTGCTGTCTCCAAAATTATCAATTTAAAGACATTTATTTCTTCTTTACACAGATTGTTTACTTAAACTAAAAAGAACCCCATAACATTATTATTTGTAGATTTAGTAGTGAATTCATAACTATACTTGTAATGTTTTTGTAAATACTCAAATTTTTGTCTCGTAACGCCATTTTGATTTTATTCAAGACAAGATTCGTGTGATTCTTCTTACTTGGAATAAATTAAATGAAATATGTTTGCAATTATCCTCCATTCAATGAAGAGTTTTTTCAAATCTATAAGCCATGGTTGAGATTTAAATTTCGGACAAATTATATTCATCTTCCATTATCTATATATGCAGACTTTAAAAGAATAAATTTCAATTTTTTCATTGTGTAATTAGTTGTAGAGAACTTATAAAAGGTTAACTTGGTTACATATACATGTATATATATTTGTATATATTCTACATCTCTTGTTTTTTTTTCTTTTAATTATTTTTTGAAAAAGGAATCGAGAATTTTTAAAAATTTATTTTCAAAAAAGTGAAGAAACAAGCTACCGTATGGCATATGTTTATTTAATTATTGAAATAATTAAATTCATAATTATTATTCAAATAAAAAATTGGATTAATTTATCGTCCTTAGGATAGAAAGATCATTAAAACCAATAGAAAGCACTTCTTTTTGAAGTGCCTTTAAATTATAATTATTGTTATATTTTGAAATTAGGCCGCGGCGCGGCCGGCCGCGGGGGGGGGGGGGGGAATCAGTTGTTAGAAGGTGAATTGAGTACATTTTTAAACAATTTTCATATGTCATGAAATATGGTGTAAATATTTCAAATAATCCAATAGGCGTATACCTTAAAGAAAATTCTTTAGGTTACAACAATTATAGTTTGTTTAATCTTCTATTGCTCTGAGAGATAAAGTAAAAATATTTATATATAAAAAAAGAAGAGAATGGATTATAATCGAAAGATTCTATTATCCATTCCAAAATCATTTTGGGGTATATATATATATACATTACCGTTGTAATTTTTCTTTTTTTCAGCAAGCAAAAGCAGAACAAGAAGAGGAATTTATTAGTAATACACTCTTAAAGAAAATAGAGGCATTGAAGAAAGAAAAAGAAAATTTAGCCCATCATTATGAACAGGAAGAGGAATGTCTTACGAATGATTTATCGAGAAAACTTAATCAGGTAAATTGAGGACAATTTTTTAAACCAAGACTACTGAGAGGAATAAATCTTAAATTTTAATTTGATACCAACAAAAATATTTGAATTAAAAAAAAAAAATCTTATGGGAAATATTCTTCAATTCTAAGGGTGCGATAAGCGGTAAGAGCGTCGATAAGAGCATAGCAAAGAAAATAGAAACATGCTTTTGAATAGAGCTGTTTATATTGGAGCTGCGCTGAGAATCGTTCTTTGATCCCGATTCATTTTCTTTGCTCTTATCGACGTTCTGATCGGAGATGGATATAGACATTTTAATAAGTCAAGTATTTCTAGGCCCTCATTGGGAAAAAACTCTTTCCCAAATACACGGGTAGGCTCTAATTCCCTGCACATCGGATCATACCTGCCTAAGCCTATATTCCAACAGTCAGAAAGGCCGTGATTGTTTTAATCTGAGATCTATTACATCATAGTATTGGTCGATTCTTTTCTATTCATAAATGCCTTACCTTGTTTATTGCTTGGAATTATATATAACCAAACTTTATTGAATATTTAGCTCTGGGTGTAGACGAACTCAATCTGACAAGTTTCTTTTTATTTTCTCTAAATTCTTGTTCAAAGGCCTCTTCATAATTCGCACAGAGCTTTTCAATCCTTGTTTTCTCCATAATTTTTATCTTGTTTTTTTATCCTATTACAAATTTTCTAACTAACCTCCATCAGAACCTAGTTAATTAAATATAACTCATTGGTTTGTTTATTTACTTTTTTCAACAATAGATAAAATTATCAACAAGTGACGTCATTTATTCATCTCCAGTGAAAGATTCAACGTTAACCTCACTTAACATTTATATGAAATTCTTTTATTTAAACAGTAAATTTTGTAAAATTTTATTTTCAGTTGAGACAAGAGAAATGCCGTTTAGAACAAACACTTGAACAAGAACAAGAATGTCTTGTAAATAAATTAATGAGAAAAATTGAAAAACTCGAAGCTGAAACGCTTGCCAAACAGAGTACATTAGAACAATTACGTAGAGAGAAAGTAGAATTGGAGAATACATTAGAACAAGAGCAAGAGGCGCTTGTTAATAAATTATGGAAACGTATGGACAAATTGGAAGCTGAAAAAAGGTAATTTTTAATAAAATCTATAATATTTAATTCCTTTATTAAATCATTTGTTTGTTGTTGTTGTTGTTGTTGTAGGATGCTCCAAATTAAATTAGATCAACCCGTCTCTGATCCTACTTCACCTAACGATATCAATAACGGTGATACGGCTGCTAATCTTAGTACTCATATTCAAACGTTACGCAGTGAAGTTGCTCGATTGCGTGCTCAATTGGCTCATGCTCAACAAGAACGTATGTTGTTATTATTTATTATTATATTGGGAATAGAATAGAATAGAATTGAAAAATGTTTATTTAAATAAATTACATATTTTTACAAAATACAATTAATACGCATAAAATGGAAATAAACATTTATTCAGTCTTAGCGAATGTGCTGTCAGCGTTTTCCCTTCTAAATGGCCGCAATTTGGGACATTTTCCTAAAAAATGACTGACGTCCTCCTCTTCCCTCGTGTTGCATAGAGAACACTCTCTCGCCGCGCCCACCATCCATGGGGGTATTCTACACATTAGCCGACCCTCGCATCTGATCTTGACTATTACACACACTATCTCACACATTCACTAGTGGCCCTTGGGCATTTCCGCCTATCTCCACCTATAATCTTGACTATTAGTCATATGAGAATGCGGTACAAGGGCAGCCAAGGCGAAAAATAAAACAAAAATCTATTTTTTGTCGACGTTTCGAGTGCCGATCGCACTCTTCATCAGGACAAAAATGATGTCAATTTGTCAGGATATTTGACATGGCGGTGTGCAACGTTTTAACCAATTTGCGAGGTCGAAATACTAGTCTTCAAGTAAATAAAAATTGGTTAAAACGTTGCACACCGCCATGTCAAATATCCTGACAAATTGACATCATTTTTGTCCTGATGAAGAGTGCGATCGGCACTCGAAACGTCGACAAAAAATAGATTTTTGTTTTATTTTTCGCCTTGGCTGCCCTTGTACCGCATCCTCATATCATAATATCCAGCCATCAAGAAACTAGTTGACTATTAGTCTCTTATCCTCCATTCTCAAATTTTGCGAATACATATATGTTGATGCCACTTGATAATTAAGTTGAGCATATAATTTATGATGGCGGGAACCGCCTGCTTTAATTAAATTCTCACGGAAGTGGGTTTCTTCCATTTTATTTAGAATTAATATCATTTGGTTTGACCACATTTGCCTATTCTACAAATTACTCTCCAACGCAGCCATCGAAGCCCACACACTCTTTTATCGTCCATATCGATGTGATTGAAGTGCATTTTCAATGCGTACAACGACAACGGTTTTAACTCTGTTTCCAAATGGAGAACATAGTTAGGGTGAATCTAGATAGCCACAACAATTTTTTCGTTTATATCGTTGCACCAGCTCTACCAATCTCATTCTCTATTATCTTAAAAAGAGTTTAAGCCTGCTTGCTCTTTTGGTCATTTCTTTTTAATGACTTTGTATGATTTTATTTTTTTAGATACTGAAAAATTAAAACGTTATGTAAAAGAAGAACGTTCAGTTCGAGAGGAGAATTTACGTTTACAGCGAAAACTTCAACTTGAAGTTGAAAGACGTGAAGCACTATGTCGTCATTTATCTGAATCGGAATCGAGTTTAGAAATGGAAGAGGAGAGACTTTACAACGAAATCGCTGCCTCGGCTGTCCAGGGCAATTTGCGATCAAGAACAATTAGCAGTCCAGCTCCGTATACACGATCGCCAAGCGGCTCCAGGCCTCTCAGTCCAGGTAACCATTTGTTTGTCTAAATTAAGGATTAGACCGTTTGAAATTTCCGTTTTGTTTGGAAAGGATCGACTCCAAGCAATGTAGTGACTCCAAGGGAAGCCCCGTCGACATCCTCGTCGTCATCAGGCCGATGTTTTGCTTGTGGTCAGCATACAGCCAGCACAGGAGCAGCGGCAGCGGCAAGCACAACTTCAACTTCAGGCACTCCGACTACGGCCTCAGCATTTCAACCTGCCACGTCTACGCCGTCCAATGCTGGAGCTGGAGTGCGCAGCAACTGGCAAGAGTGATCTCTCTCTCTCTCTCTCTCTCTCTCTTTCACTTCTCTCCTTTCCTTTCTTCTTCTTTATCAATCCATTCGTCTCTTTAGCTTCTATTATTATCATTTTTTTAAAAATCATCTTCACATTTTATGTTTGAGAGGAAAAAAAAGAGTTTGGAATGATTAAGCAGCTATAAATATTTCACAAAACAAATTCACATACTGTATAATAATAATCAAATCAAGAACAAGGCGAGATTTATAGAAAAGATCTTGAAAAAAAAAAAATGAATTATTTTATTATTTATTTAATAGAATATATGTTTGTTGCCATTATTATTATTAATTTCCATTTACCTTTTTTTTTATATTATAATTTAATAAAATTTGGCTCCAACTCTTTTTTTAGAGACTTTTGTCTTGTAGGTTATTTTTGAATTTAATTGTGGATTTAAAAAAGCCAAAGAATAGCAAAAAAATAAACCTTAATGAGATGTAGAATATATCCATCTATATATATATATATTAAATAATGAATTGGAAGTAAGATAGAAGAGATTATCAAATTCAATTCACACCAAGGACGTGTTTTAAAAGGGCCAGCAAGCACTTCTTAATGTTTCATTTAGGAGACGAATTACAAGCATCATTAATTAAAATGGGTACGAGAGGAATATCTTTGATAGATTGCAAGTTGCTCCTTGCATTTTCATTCGCCTCCATTTACTCGGTAACGTTGACAATTAAAAAAATATCTCAAACGTTTATAAATATACAAAATTAATACTTTACACAATAATTTTAATTTGACGAGAAAGTGGAAAAAAAATATTTCGATTTCGTTTTTAGTCCCACATTGATCGCAAAACAAATTATTTATTCGCATAAGATAATATAACTTCATCCCAATGAATTCTTTAGAATTGTTGATAATTTAATATCTATTGTTAATGTCACTAATAGATATAAGTCAATTGATTAATTATTAGAAATATTGGAAATTATTAATAAGCTTATATAAAAATTTAACGAAATCAAATAAATTCAAACAGCATTTTTTTTGTTTACGAAAAAAGATAATAATTTCATTTTAAATTAAACGTTTTTATGTTGGTTAACTAAAATAAATAATTCCCAGATTAGAGGAAATTTATGACAAACATTTCCTCATTATTATTATACTTATTTTTTTCAAGATCTTTTCTTTTTTTTTTATTATAATAATAAATTTCGTCTTTTCTTAAAAATAATATAAAACAAAAAAAAAAAGCTTGAAATTTAGATTGTTGATGTTTTTTTTTTATTTGTTATATTTAAAAAATAATTTTTTCATTTTTCACAAAAAAAAAAATCGTATTGTTGGCAAAGGAGCACTTATTATATATTAACAATAACTATTCTATAATATAATAATAATAATAAAATAACTGTTTCACCTGGTTTGCACTAAACAAAAAAAAATATATATATATATTAAATGTACATTTATTTATTTATTTATATACTAGCAGTATCAAATGTTTTAGGACAAACACACAAAGTGAATATGATACTGATAGTATATATTTATATAAATATATATATTTAGGGGGGGCATAAAGTTGGAATATGAATGTTGTTAAATATAATAAATAAATGTGTTGTTTTGTTGTTGGCCCTCATCTCTCTCTCTCTGTGACCCCCCCCCCCCCCCCCGAAAAAAGAAAAAAAACAGCCTAAGGCATTATGTGATTATTAAATAAAAAAATAATTGTTTCTGATGATGATGATGATGATTTGCACCAGAATAAAAAAAAAAACAAAAAAAGCATTTTATAAAAATAAAAAAAATAAATAAATTATTCAAAAATTCTTTCTCTCTGGCTAAATGAAAAAAAAAAAAAATATTATTTATTATTATTATTATTATTATTATTAACCTTCCAATCCAAAAAAAAAAAAAATTTCCCATCATTTATTATTATAAAAAAAAATAATGTTCCTAAAAGAAAAATTAAAATTATTATTTTTTATTTTGATTTTGATTTTTATTATTATTTTTTAATAAAAATTCATTCTATTAGTTTTTAATTTTGTTATCGTCACACCAGATTTTTCTTTTTTACTTTTTTTTGTATTATAAATGAAGAAATGATAGCGCTTGTGTTGGAGGCCAAATTTATTTTCGTCGCCTCCCTTCTTCAGGACATTTGTGCAAATTTGGACAAGTGATTTCATTCTCTCTGTTGAGAAAACCAAAGGGACGGTTAATTTATTCCTGAAGAAGGGAGGCGTTTAGACTTCCGAAACTGGCCTCCAACACAAGCATTATTATTTATTATACAGGGGAACAAAAAAAAAAAAACTATTTTTTTTCTTGCCGAGGTATTTGAAGCTCTTCTTGGGTTTATGGGTAGCGCTGATTCCAAAAAAGCCATTCTTTTTCGCCCCATCACCTCTAGTTTTAGAGATATAGAGAAAATTGACTTTTGATGCTCTTATTTTGAATTTTATACATTTTTTTAAGGCGTTACCCCTTAAAAATATGCGGATAGGTGAATTACATAAAAATATAAAGTTTCAGTCCAATCGGAGGTGTATCTCAGGGTTAAAAGTTTAAAATTATCGAATTTTTTGGTCGCCCCTAATACAATTTTTTCCATGCTAGAACACAAAAAAACATTTTGACGATATTCTATAGTTCTTTAGCTTTCCAAAAATCATCAATTCGTGAAAATCTATTAATTATTAGCGAAATTACGAACAAAATAGTTAAATATGACGGTCATCCGGAATAAAAAGAAAAACTAGTAATTATTATCAAATATTTGTTTTAGTGAAAAGAATATACATTAAACTACAGTGCCTCCGATTGGACTGAAACTTTCTATTTCTATGTATTTCAACTATCTGCATATTTTTATGGGTAAAGCTTTAAAAAATGTAGAAAATTCAAAATAAGAGCATATTTTTTATTAGAATTTAATTTTTTTTTAATCTCTAAACTAGAGGTGATAGTGCAAAAAGAATGGCATTTTTGGAATCAGCGCTACCCATAAACCCAGGAATAGCCTCAAATACCCCGGCAACAAACTCACTCTAACTTATTTGTATTTCTAATTAACGTTCTCAATCCTCACTCACAAACCAAAGCAACTTCACGAAGTATCCAATGCGAAATTTTAAATTTCGGAGAAGTTTTCAATTTAATTATTGTTATAAATGATTCAGATGATCGATCAAAAGAATTAAATAACGGGCATGGGTACAACGCTTGTTGTTGTTGTTGGTTTGTTGAATATGCAGCAGGTATTAAACGCAGCGGTGTTGTTAATCTCTCTCTAAATTGCTTGGCTTCATTCAGTGAATGATTTCGCCACGAAGCGCCTTCTAAATACAAACCCTCAACACGGATACAAACGTCATCGTCGTCGCTATCATCAATGGCAATCCAACTCGAAGAGTATTGTTGTTGTTTGGGGAAAATGGTTTGTTGCAGATGAGCAAAGAGATTGCGCGCGCTAAAAAAGCCCGGCAACCAGAACGCGTTGCTCTTTGCTGCCTCTGCTGCTGCTGCTTCGGCAATAAATCGAATTCGAATCTTTAAATCTTGAATGTAATCTGCAAGCGATTTGCTTGAATAATACGAGACTCGCCTCCAGGAGTCGGGAATTCGATTCTCTTTTAAATCGCCATCCAAAGTGTTGTGAATGACGTCCAACAGGCGATTATAAGCGGCAACTTCTTGGTTGAAAATCGACGACGACGATGCCGATGACGCCGTCAGCGTTGGCGGAATTTCTTGTAAAATTTTTACATCCACAGTGACGTCACCAACGAGAAGAGGTTGTAAAAAGGCAATCAACTCGTTTGCTGCTTTATCCTCTTTCCACTGATCCGAATATTCATTCAGAGAGCAAAATTCCGCGCTCATCGTGTCCGGCAGATTGGCGATATGAGCGAGATAGGCTTTTTTCTCTTGGCGTAGCGGAAGGGACAATTGATGGACGCCTCTGGGCGCGAAACACACGTCCGAGATGATTTGCCGATTGAGGAATGTCTTTAAACTCGTCGAGAGGATCCTTCGATGCCAGACGTCTGCGATTTGACCTCCGTAAATGAAATCGATTAGGTATGACGAAAGAGCGTCAAAAAGCAGCAGAGTGCCTGGAAATTGGAACAAAAAATTCAGTACGCCCATGCGACTCGTTACTGCTTTCGGGGCGGTTGCTTCAGTTCTAGTTATCTATCCCTGTCTTTCCACATCTAGTTAAACCAATCACATGATTAAATAAAAGCCCAGATCGTAGACCCAAAGGACTATCTAAAGGTGGAATTCCGAGCAACGCGACAGAGCGGCAGCGTCAATAGCGTCACTGCAGCCGCGACAGTGTCGCGGCGGTAGTGTCGCGCTTGTGGCTTCCGATGTCAGCGTCAGAAAACAAACGCTACCTATAGTCCTAACCTAAAAAATTTTAATCCTGAACGCCGCCATTTTTTTGTTATGTAAACGCTCCGCGGCAGCGACTGATCGAGAACAAACGCGGCAGTGTCGCTGCTGCTAGAGCGGCAATGACGTCACGGCAGTGCCGCGGCGTCTGTGTCGCAACACTCGAATAGCCTTTCATTTATTTACACATGACATGTACTGTCGCTCTGTCGCCGCGTCACTGTCGTGGCGTCAGTGACGCTCTGTCGCGTTGCTCGGAATTCCACCTTAAGGGGTGAAATTAGAAACACAAGCTTTGATTATTTATTTTTTTAAAATTTTCGTTAAAAAATTAATTAATTTTAATAATTTTTTTAAATAATACTTAATCTTAAGTTGCTAACTTCACAAAACTTTCCTTATACCTCAGAGAGCTAATTAGGCCAATATGTGAAAAAAAAACTCGAAAGTTAAGCGTGCGCTTGTTTACTATACCGATGATTTGCTATCGGTCGGATAATAATAAATGAAGCCACCGGCTCTAAAAAAGATTTTATTGACGAGGGATGGTTTGTAAATATTTGTTTTGTTACCATTTCTATTAAAAGTGCCAGCAATCGATTGATCGTCGATTAAAAAACGTTTTAATTGGAAAAACGTCAAATCGAGATTGGACTCGTTAAAGCAATAAGGGAAGCGGCGAGGTCCGAATTGGCCAAGTCCCTTGAGCGTTGCATCCCAAACGGCCAGCGCGTAGGTCAACTTGGACCAGATTCGAGCCTGCTGGATGTTGGCGCCTTTGATGACGTCGTCGTTGGTGAGGAAGGGGCTGCTGGTGTAAACGCGCAAGAGATTCGAGCGGAGGCCTTTCGGCGCATCCCAGCTAATCTAAAAAAAAAACAAATTAAATTAATTGGAATCCTTCTTTTTAAGGCACATATTACTCAAATATTTGTTCAAAAGCTTTATGTTACGAACCAGGAAATATAAATTTTCAAACTCGTAGCTCACTTTTTTCTTGCTTAATTTTGAACAAAACAAAGAATCATTTTTCGGAACCCTCTTTTTCGGCCTAAAAACGTGTATTTCCATCAAAATTTCGACAACAAATTTTTGACATGAGACTCACTTAAAGGAAGAGAAAGTAAACTGGTTGAAATCTTTTTAAAAATTTATATTTCATGTCTGCTTTCTCTTGACATTGAAAATTCTCCAGCACACATAATCCCTATTCAATAGGCAAACAAAGTTTCATTTATGAAAAGGGTTTGCCTAACTAGCAGGCGCTGTTGATTAGTGGCGCCTCTTGAGTCCAGCGGGCGAACTTCTAGGCCTTAACTTGAAGGTCCAGGTAATTAATTCAGTTTATTCAATATATAAATTATTATCGGGCGCTTTAAGTCACGCCTCAAGACAAATATATAAAAAAATCTGGTGTGACTTGTCGCACAGCACACAACATTTTCCCTGGCAATTGAAAGTTGGGGGGGGGGTGTTCTGTGCTTGTCACACCGGATTTTTTCTGTCGACTTATTTAGTTTCCGGCGATATATTAGAATTCAAGATGGAAAAGAGACAGATTTTTTGGACTCAGAGGCCTCAAAACGAATATTTCCATCAAAATCTCGACTTTCTCTCTAAATATTATACATGGGTAAGAGCAGAAGATTTGAATGGTACCTTAATTGCGTTTTCTAGAAGTTGCAGTGGCAGTTGAGGCGCTTGCTGGGCAATAATCCAAAGTCGATACTCGATATGCGTATTTGTCAGATCATTTGCGTTACAAATCCTTTGCAAATGCTTGAGCCAGACCCCGGACGCTGCGTGGCAATCTCGTAGGCAAATCCACTCGCCTATTCGTTTGCCTTTCTCTATTAACATTTCAGCTTCCCTCTCTAAATACTCTGCTTTCTCTAATGTTGCATACTGCAAAAAACAAAACACAAATTTTGTTTTTGTGTTCAATTTAAATTTCAAAACTCGTACCTGGATCTTTTGATTGGATTTCGTGGCCAATTCGCCAAGAGCGATCCATGGGTCGGCGCTGGCGCCTCTGCTGAGGATAATGATTGGCGTGAGGCAGTTGGAGTCATCGAGGCACGATCCCAAGTCATCAAGCCCTTGATGATTCCCCAACTGATGCTGGCTGAAATAATGATCCAGCCACCGCCGAGCTGCTCCCAGCCAGCGACCTCGCTTCAGCTGGCTCAAAAGCAAAATCTTCGAAAACTAAAAACATCAAATTATTATTATTTATTTATTTTCTTTGTTGTTATTTTGAAACAATTGGTGCTTAATTAATTATTGAAATAAATAAACAAATGCTAATTAGGAAATCAAACAAACTTTTTTTTTGATTTTTAGGAATTTCTTCGTTTGTTTTTGAATTTAGTTACCGGATTTAATTTGGATTCCCATGGATCCGGGAGGGGAATTTGATTTGATTGATCTTCAAACCACGATTTCCATTCTCGATTCTTTTTGTCGAAATCTTCAATGAAATTTTGGAATGTATTTAATTGGGATAAATGTTTGATTCTCCCCCATAGAGTGTCATTGAGCCAATCAAACGGTGAGCGAGATTCTTGCTCCTTTTCTTCTTCTGCATTTTGCTCTTTTGGGGTAAGTAGGAAATTTATTTCATCTTCATTTAATAATCCTAAAAAAATTAAAATTGAGAATAATTAAATTAATTTAACAAAATAACTTTGAAATTTGATATTATTCAAAATAATAATATTAGATAAAATTTTTCAATTTTTATTTTCTCGGGCTATGCCAAGTAGAGAAAGTATTGCAATCGTCGATCTCAAGATTCTCGACTTTTTAGGCCTCCCTAACCCAAAAAAATCATTTTTAGAATTATCTCTGTGTGTGGGCGTGTGATCACGATTACTTAAAAACGCAATCAGCGAAAACGATGAAATTTTGAATATGTTTCTTACACTAGAATTGTAAATTTGTATCGTCTTTTGGAGGAAATACGTCAACCGCAAGTACAATAGCACTTAAATAAGTGGCAATTTTTTCTGTCATATTATGATAACGCCGGAACTGGGGGGGGGGGGCAAGGGTACATTCCCCCCGGCATCCTATAGGAGGGGGGCAATATGCCTTTTATTTCATTTATTTTTAAAAATGATACATTTTCTAATTTTTAAAAATTTGCTAGTGATTTTATCAAAAATTTTTTTAGGCTATTTAGTAGATTTTTTTTTTTTTTTTAAATATCAATAACGAAGAAGAGCAACCAATTTCTCTAAATTTTCTTCATAGATCAGTGGTAGAGTTTGCGCCTCTTGTGCTAGAGGTCAAGGGTTAGCACCCCGGCGACAAAAATTTATTTCATTTTAATTGGCTACAATAAATTGAAATGAATAGAGACAAGTCTAAATGGGATGTAATCGTTTTTACTTTTTAAACTTTAAGCCCCGAGGGCAGCGTGTTCTTTTTCACCGATTTTTTTTTCCATTTTGCAGGAATTATTTTTTTGTATTTATTATGAGAGGAATCTGCATTAAAAAATAAGGACAACTCTAATGCACAGTTTTCGTGATAATCAAGAAAAAAGATGCAATCTCAATAAAAAATGCAAATTGATGCCTTTCAAGCATTTGTTTAAGAAGCCCACGTATTTGTAGAGAAGAAGAATATACGAGAACATCTGGAATTTTATTTCTATTTTTCAATAAAATTTCAACGCTGGCTTAGAAGTCGAGGCTTGAGAGGGAATTTGTTTAAACGAGATCACTTGCCTTGCTGGCTTTGCAGCATCAACGCCAACAAAAAGGCAAAAGGCACTTTGTGTTCGTATACGAGAGTTCGTTCAATATAAAGATAAAAATGTTTCGTGAACGAATTATAAAGATAATTCAAACGTCTCTCGTTGATCGCCGAATGCTTGCTTTTGCTGATTGCCTTTTTGGTTAAGTCCACGAATGCATCCATCGAGAAATGATAATTTTGCGAAATATTTGAAAGCATTGAGGAACATTTGTATAAAACGGCAAGATGTTGAGCGAGGCGTTTATAATTCAGGGATCTCTCTTGGTTGATCCCGCTCAATTCCATTTGGAGCGATTCCTCTCTTCTGCTTGTGTCGTCGAGTAATCGTTTGCAGGAAATCAAAATCTCTATCGCCTGTTTATCCTCGAGAATGGAGCCTTTGATTTCAGAGAGCGTCTTCAAGATGACAAATTCAATTTCTTTTATTGACTTCTTATTCTCTTTGGATTGCTGTAAATTTTTCTGAAATTTATTCTCCAATTCGGGCCTCTCTTTTGATACTAAAATCCTAAGAAATTGCTCGTTTAAAATTTCATTATTAATTTCAAAATTAATAACAGAAAATTTATTAAAAATCTCCGGCTGGAATTCGACTTTCTTCGCTTTATTTGTTAGAAACAAACGGAAATTTGCATCATAGTTGATGACGTCATCGCCGATGCGCATCACGATTTGAGTGTCGTCGTCGGCGATGCGATTGAATTGTTTAAGAAAAAGGGATTCGAGAGCCACGCAATTGAGGGAGTCTTCCTCTATGTATTCAATAAGAATCGCGCTGCCTATCGAAACAGCTTCTTTAATCAATTGGAGGTCCGTGAGTTGGCACTCGATGACGTCATCAAACGTTCGTTTGAGCCATGCGCTGGCGACGCCGTCAGGATCGTTGATCAGCGGCCAGCGATCGTCGCTCGTGGCTGCGCTAATTAGCGCCGTTTGTTCGAGACACGCGCGATTTTGCGATAAGCCGTTCAAATGCCAGGTGCCGGTCTCGAATTCACTCTCTGGGCCAATTAATTCCGTTAGCAGATCCCATTCTTGAGAGATTAGTTCTTTTTCTAAAAAAAAAAACAAATAAATTAGATAAAAGACGTTTCGGTCCAGGGTTCGGACTATCATCAGAGCCATAAGGGTTTTATCATTTATATATATATCATAAAAATAATAAATTTGAAATTTTCGAAGTTTCTGAGCCGTCATCAGATTGAAACTAAACCGATTATCAGATTGAATGGATTACTGATGAAGGCTGCTGGCACGTTGCATTTTATTTTAGTTAATTACTTAGATTCTTTTGTATGGCTCTAGATGAAGCATGATATGAAATTAATTAATTAGAAAAACACTTGGTGATATGTCACCATCAGACGTACAATCCAAATACTCGCGTGTAGCCTCTATTACCTCTTAGGATGACACGTTGAGTACCAAGTATTTATCCAGAGGAAACATATCACCGAGTGTTTTTCTAATTGATTATTCTTTTACCATGTAAAACAATACCTTTAAGAGTTCGCATCCATTCGTTGACGAGTTGGTCCCTAATCGTGATTGAGAGCGGTCCGCAATACACGATAACAGACAACGTGAGTAGAGCGTCGCCGGACAATTTCTCAATTTGCTCCGATAAGCGAACGGAAATTTTATGCCATTGATTCTTTTCTGTATTTAAATTTTCAATTAGACTTTCAGCTGATTTTAAACGATCTGAGCATTCAGCTTCATCGCCGACTAATCGTTTTCTTTGTATCTAAAAAAATAAAATACATTTTTTTTAAACTCCCTTAATAGACAAGTGTCTAGAAATATAGAGTGAAATATTTTTCTCTTCGCGTTAAAAATTTCACCCCAAGACAACATTCTGTTTTCAATTAAATGAGGGAAACAAATTCCAACAATATTCAATTATTAGTAATTGTTAAAATTTTCTTCTATAATGTAAACAAATAAATAATGAAATATTATTATTATTTTAAATAATTAAATTCTTAATAGTATGAAATTTAATAATTTTAATAAAATATATTTTTTTAAATTTATTTATAAAAGTTTAATAAAACAGCTGTAATTTGATTAATAATAATTAACCTCTTCATTGGTGTCCTAATGTTTAATTTATAATTATTTAGTGCTAAATGGCCTTCTCCTTTTTAATATTAAAATGCACATTAAGGAATTCTTCAAGAGAATCTGATCTGTCCTGTGGAATATCCTTACAATTTTGATAAATCCTTTATTCACATAACCTCACTTTGTCAGATGGAGTTTTATATTGATAAATAAGTAATAAATAATATCTCTTAATTCCAATCCTAATTAAATATATTTCAATTCTTAACTCCTTCATACTAGTATTATCCAAATTACTATTTTAATTGAATATAAAAAATTAAACAACTAACTTTAAAGGAATCTTCATAAATTAAAGGTTGGAATTTCGGTCTTTATGTTAAAGACAACTTTAAATTTAGCCCCTAATTTAAATTAACGGAATTGTGATTTAGGAAACTCTGGCACTAATCCCTTATTTATAAAACTGAGGAGTTCCAGAAACCGTCCCTCTCACAGCTGATTTCCTGGAATTTAGATAATAATTCCTGGGACAGAAATCATGTTTTTGTTTTCGTTCCCCTGTTCATAAATGTCACTCACTCTGTTTGTAAGTCTGATGCAATTTTCTTATATTATAACAATTGACCTTGTAATCTAAATATTGATATAATTATAGATAAATAAAATGTTAATCGTTATTCAATTACTAGACGCTGCTTTGCCCCCTGCGGCCTCCTTACTCTCTAGCCCTTATAATTTCCGAGATAATTCGCTACTGGACAGAGAATGGATATTTATATTAATATCTATAGATTTAGATACGAAAATAAAAAATATTTAGTCAAAATCAATAAAAATAAATTATTTTTAGAGGATGAAAACCTTCCCCTGGAACATTTCATGTTATTTTTCAATTTTTTTTTTATCCCGAGCAACTCGCATCTAAAATTTTGTTCAAATCAAGTGAAAAATAAAAAAGTTAATTTTTAGGGGGTGGAAACCTCCTCATATTATCTGTTCTGTGCAGGGCCGGAACTATGAGATTTTTTAGGAGGGACAAAATTTAATTTACCGCCCTCTCCTTAAAATTTTCTATATAAAATTTATATAATTTTACCTTTCTTTAATTGCCGCCCCCTGATATCTGCCGCCCGGGGCCACGCACCCACTGCCCCCCTCCCCCTAGATCCGGCCCTGGTTCTGTGCATTGATTGGTATGTTTGTATGAATGTATGTTCATTTCTCCTTCTAGTTTTCTTGGGTTTGTTTGGGAAAAAATACCATTTTTTCTCTGTTTTATTTCAGATCGTTGGGAGAGCATTTGGAATTTACAAAACTCTTCTTTCAATCAAGATAAAACTTTTGAAACCTGGCTGGTAGAAAGAAGATTAATATTTTTGGTTTTTCCATTATTTTTTATTTACGTAACTGTACTTTTTTGTGATATTCCTATATTTTTCAATATTGATAACACAAATTTCATACTACCAGGTATGTTAACTTGATACTATAATTAGCATAAATAGATATTGTAGATTATCTAAAATTTCACTTAACTTACCTGTGCCTCCGCTAATTGATCATTAAGTTGACGTAATTTAGCCTCTAAATCAGCCAATTGAGCTCGTTTGGTTGTCAATTCTTTCAATGTATCCGTATAGGCTTTCTCTGCGATGGCCAATTTGGCTTTCTTTGGTGCCACTTCTTTTGCAACTGCATCGTACATATCCATAGCGATGACCCATTTGCAGAGACCCTCAGCGGCACTTGAGGCTTTGGCCACGACACTCGGTTTGAAATCGCGATGTGGCAAATATTCAGAACGAATTTTTATCATAATATCTTCGGGGATGTTATCTTTATCGAATTCTTTTAAAGACTGAAAAGAAAACAAAATCTGTTATAACCTACTTCACATCACTCAAAATTATTTAAAATGAAAATAAAACTAATAAAGATCGAAACATGTTCGAACTACTGTATAATGAATCAAATGAATGTTTAGACTAACTTGTAAAAAATACATATCGCCAAGGATACGTTTGCTTGGTCCCCAATAGTCGACACTTCGTCGTCCTGTTGCTGGGTCCGTTAATCTTTCTGGCGGAATATCACGCATCACACATACAGCTGCCATCACCATTTTAATTGCCGCTGGAGGATTCTTCATTGATTTTACTAAAGTAATATCAGTCGGTTTGAGTGTATTTAAAGCCTCAATTGCATCCTCTAAGATTGGTATTGCTTGGGCTAAATCTGTCTCACATTCATCTTTCAACTGTTGGGCTTCCGCTGCACGCGAATTGCAAACCTAAAAGGAAAATTCTTTAAATAGATCGAGTCCAGGCGTCAAGAATAAATGAAATCCCTTCACTTACTTGTTCATCAACTCTAACAAGTTCAGATGCTTTTGCAACTTGATCTGTTTCTTTTGCAATCACATCCATCATTTCCTTCATCCGATTGGCTGCTTCGTTCAATAATGGTTGCATATCTAACAATGTCACTTTCATATTTGCTACTTCAACTTCAGCATCTGAGAGTCTCTGCAAGCCTAATTGAAATCGTTCTCGTTCATTAGTTAAAATCTCTTTTCTTTCTTTGATTCTTTTTATCATTTTTTGAATTAAATGAATGAATGTTGTGTTGGTTATTTGGGCATTTCTTTTTGTATTGTGCCGGTATTCCATAAAAATGCGATTAGCGGTGAGATGAATCTAAAATATTTTATTATATCATTTAAATGAAAAGTTAGTTTATAATAAATAAATTCTTACCTGTTGACAAGCGAGAGACAATTGAGGAATGCAATTTTCTTCAATATGATTTGCAACAAGAAGAGAAGTGGCGATTCCATTTAGGGCTTGATCAGGCCAAGGAGTGAGCCAGATAACACTGCATCGTTCAAGTAATACAGGCCATTTGAGTAAACGTTGCTGATATAAAGGTGAAGAAGGATTTAATGTGATGGCATTGTGAACACGATCACGACATCGTTGATATAAGAATGCAAACACTTCAGATGCTGAGATGTCTATATTTCGATTACCGCCCTAAATAAAGAATGTTTTTTTCAAATTAAGGAAAGGAAAGAAATTAAACGAATACTTCGCCAGTTCATCATGATGTTACTTGGTGTAATAAGACTCTCTTGTACATGTATCTCTTATTATATCTGAGCGATGATAAGAGTAAAATAAAAACCGACACATAATAAGGGGAATGTGATGTTTTTAAGAACATTTCAGGAATTGATAAAATGGTTCTACTTTAGAATGGGATCCATAATGATTATAAATTTGTGGATAAAGACCAAAATTGACCAATATTCAAAGAGAAGAATAACGAATTTTGAGACAATGAGTTTGACAATGCAGTGAAATTGACAGATCAACTTATCGTCACTATTATGAGTTCATTAACAACGGCATATTGAGAGAGGAATGCCTAAAAAAAGGAGAATATGGGTAAGCAAGTATTTAGAGAGGGAACTTAGAGGAAGAAGGATAATACTGCAAAGGATTTTTGGAATCTTGGGATAGAGATAAGAAATAGTGAAAGAATAATTTCGCTGCTAGAAGTAGTAAAGATTTTAGACAAGAATAATTCTGTATTATCCGAAAAAAGTATTATTTTATTTTAAATAATTGGATCATAGACGATAGATAACGTACCTGAGCTTGTAATCGTATCACATCCAAAATTTCATCTCTTTCGTCATCATCTTGAAAGAGACCGACGACTTCGCCAGTCATAATCAGTGACGTAATATCATCCCAGACTATGAAATCCTTAAAGAAGTCCCCAGGGATTAAATAGAAGATATCCTTAGATATTTGATCTGCTTTCGCTAACGAATGCATTAGACGTTTAAGATCTTTTCGCCATTCATTAAATCCATATTCGTTTGCTTGTTTAGTTATTTGAATAAGCTAAAAATGGCTGCATTTAAGTTTTTATTTTTTATTTTATTTTTTCTTTTTTTATTACCTCTCCATCAGCAAGTCGTGATGCAAGTTGAACAATTGAATCCCGGCCAGAGCCAGCGACGCCTAATAATAACGCATGACTTTGAATGTGTGTAAAAATCCGTGCCACTTTAGCGACATGGGCCACCAACCAACGAAATAGAATCAAATCAGTATTTGATGTTAATAACATACGTTCTACTTGTTCAATGCCGCCAGTGACGTCACTACAACTTGCTCCATCTGGTGTGGTGTCTTTAATTTTCAAGAAAATCAAATCCTCTAATGATTCTATACTTAAAACGCCATTTGCATCCTAAAATTATTATAATTATTAATACAGTATAGCTGTGTTGTAATTTGATAAAGGTAAGAGGAGAATTGAGAAATGCAGCTATTGAATGATTGATTGATTAGTGGAGTGGTAACTACAGCATCGCGACAACTTCAGAATCTATTGATATTGTTCCCTCCTATTCTATCTAATGTTCTCTAGAACGGCAGCCTCCAGGTTAGATCTAAGATTGGAAGCTTCGACGACAGGCATGCTCCACACTTTGAGGCGATAATCTGCTATTTTGCAGAATCTGCATATTTCGTTTTCTTTTGAGTCCGAAATATAGCTATTCTTTTGAATGGCTCTTGAAAATAATTATTTGAATTATAGTAAGCAAAGGTAACAAATAAAATTTTGTTGCCTCAGTGAGACCTTTCGGCTTTTAACAACTTCTGTCCGTAAAAAATAACTTCAAGTAACACAATGAAGTCTTTTTTTTTACCTTTGGCAGGTGTTGTGTTGCTCCTGGGAAAATTCCTTCCAATTCTAAAATAAGTTGATCTAAAAAGAATATTCGATGCTCTTGATTGATTAACCGATCATGGAAAACTCGAAGCATCTCATGAGTCCAAAGACGAACCAGCGACCGGCGATCATCACCTGATGACTCTTTTCTAAAAACAAGAAAAGTTAAGATTAGCCTTATCTCTAGATTTACTCATCCAAAAAGGATGGAACTTTCCAAATTAATAGGAAGATTCTAACAAAAATGGGGTTGGTTCACATTGTCAAGATTCATTACCTGATAGAAGCAAATCCGTAAGCAACTCGAGCTAAATCATGAACTTGAAATAGATAATGGGAAGTGATCATTTCCCTTTTGAAATGCGTTTGACATTTTCGATAAATGTTTAATGATGATTGAAAAAAGTGTTGACTCTAAAAACAGGAAAAAAAAAACAAACAAATTTTTCTTTTAGAAAACATTTCTCTTAATAAAATTTTATTCTTACTAGAGCACATATTTCATTGCTGAATCCATTTCTTTTCCAAGACAGTGCTAAGAGGGATCCAAATATTTTTGCAATTGCCTCATCCTTAAAAAAATAATATTCTATAAGTAAAAGAATGCAAATTTTTAATTTGCTTATTTGATGAACTCCATACTAATATGATCTAGAAAAATATATGGTTGTTTTGGATGTTTAGCATCGAGGTTGGTTCATTTCATATCTAACTCGCCTTTGATTGATACTCTTTGGACCATTAACTAGTTTGAGTATCCTCTTTTCAAACTAACAGGAATCTGTAAGGAATTTACCTGGAAATTATAGGTGTTTAGTTGAATGAAATGACGTAATAGTCTTTTCGATATTTGATGTAAATTTTTATTCACTTTTGCTATCATACGAATGCCCTTTGGATAAACAGCCCGCATTTTTTTATCATTTGACACATGCCAAAATCCTTGGTCTAATAATTGACGTAAAACTTCCCAAGCTGATTGATCTTCAGGTTGGGCAAGATCTTCAATAAGAAGCAAAAGATTTTCACTTTTTTCTGGACTACAACAAAAAATAATATCTGACTTTTCTGTCTTTTAGATTTTAATGTAATAATGCAAATTAATTATAATAAAATATTATATTATTATTTTAATTAATATTCTTCTTTACTTAAACGTTAATCTTACCTGTAATGGATTTTATCTTTTGTATGCATTTTCGTTAAGATTGAATTTTGAGTTTCAAACGTGGAAGATGTCACTTTTAGATTGATTCGTGAGCAAGTAGAATTTTTAATTCGACCTAAAACTTCACGAAGATATGTCGCTTTCCCTGAAGCTCCTGGTCCCATTAAGAGAAAAGGAATTTTTCTACGCAACTGTAATTCGATGATATGAGTGAATCTTATGAAATCCAAAGATGGAACAGTTGTCTCCCAGAAGTTTGCTTTCTCCTCAATTTTTACCGATTTCAATAAATCATTCCATAATTTCCAACTTCCTCTTCCTTTAAAAATGTAGAAATAATCGAAAAGAAACCCTTCATTGGGCAGATTCATGTCTAATTCTTTGACTCCTTGAGGTTTCGGAAATTTCTCGTTCTTCCCTAACCATAAATCCTTTAGAAATACATCGAATTTCTCCATCAAATTAAATTCAAGGGATCTTCCAATTGCCCAGGTTAAACTGAAAACAAACGAAGCTTGAATCCAATAATTGATAAACTTAGGATCTTCTCCTGAATTAATTGCGTCTTGCATTATGATCTCCATTAGTCCCACAATGGAATTGAAAATATTCACCAGGCACTTTTTTCCGTTAAGAAAGTCCAAACAACCTGGAATTACCCAACCAAATAACGAGACAATGAAGTCTTCATCGGTCCAATTTTTATTCTTCCACCATGATTTTAATAATGCTTTCCAGCCGAGGTCTTCAGGATCTAGGTAGAGAACACAACAACGAGAGACGGTGGCTGGCGATGCATCATCAAGGTCACATGTTTCAAAGATGATCTTTAAATTCTTCGGTTTATAAATAATTTCTCCAGAGAATAACATAATATTTTGTCTTTCATCTAAAAGTGAATTGAAATTTTCTAATCGATACGCTTCTAAAGGACCATCTAGAACAATCCATGAATTTTTCTTATTTTTATCTTTGATGATTTGCGTTATCAAACCATCAACCCAAAACTTGGTATTTTGGAATTTTCCAATTAAATCTTCAGAGGCCGTTGTTGTGTTGATGATCTCATAAGATGATTCCATTATCGTTGCTAAAATACTTAAAATACTTGACTTCCCGACAGCTGGTGATCCAATTAAAATAACACCTGAATTTTCTGTTTTCAGCATGTGCCACAACTGAAGACATTTTGTAATTATCCCCTCTACTGGATGTAGATTGAGATTTTGAAATTCTGAAGAGACTTTTTCTAGAAATTTCTTTCTTCAGACTAAATGGGAACTTATTTTGTGTTCCAATGATATCACGAAATATTGCCAAATCATTTAAAGGGAAACTAATGTAATAGAAAGCATGTTCTAAAAATTTCTTCTTCTGAAATATTAAAATGATTCATTTTCAATTCGATTGCTTTTTTAAGATGATGTATTGAATTTCACGGAAATTCCATTTGTAATTTAATCTATCTTGACTTAAACTTAATATTCTATTTATTTTCAGAGCGAGTTCTCCGGCTTTCCTGAATCCATTGGCGATTAATGTAATTTCGATAATCCGCATCGGATCAACGGGTCCAAAAGAAATTGGCCTAACAAGCGCTAGGAGAGATTCGGACAGTGAACTTCTTGTCCAAATCTAGATGAAAGCGTCATACAGAACATTCCTTTTCGTTCTGAATCATCAGACCTTGGTCTCAACTCTTGAATTAACTTGAAGCAATTGGTGGGAGATTAAGGTGACCTTGCAATTGCAGAGATTATGATCAGCATGAATTAAGAGAAATCCAAAATCCTGACGCCATGCCTTTAATTAGACGTGGTAATGTTTCCCTGACATCATGCATTCTCTCTTGGCAATTATGAGTGAAATACGGCCAGGCTAGAGTTTGAGATAAATTTCGTATAATTGATTTTTTCCCACAACCTGATGGACCTTGTCAACAAAAACGAAATTTTGTTTCAAATGAAGTTACAAACAAAAAGAGTTTAGCTAATTTTTTATATACTTTACCTGAAATGCAATATGTTGAGACAAACTATGCGCAAGTATGACTGCATTGAGAATATCTCGAAATTGGAGTTCAACAAAGTCCTTTTGTTACATTTCCGGATACAAATTCAAAACCATAACGCAAATTCTTATTATT